>JBBPSJ010000134.1:0-80236 GCA_038093535.1 Boletus reticulatus
TTGCATTCCTTCCATGCTGACTTACGTTTCTCCCGTCAAGGATTGAGCATAATAAGCTTGAGTTTACACTCACGTTGAAGATTCGACGCGATCCTTACATTGTTGCCCAGTTTAAAGCCCTCTCGCCACCCCCTGTGCGGGCACCTCCGCCGCCGCCGCCTCCACTGCCGAAGCCCAAGGGTGGGATGTTCAGTTTCCTTTCGTCATCTCCGAAAAAGACGGTCGTGCGGTCCACGCCGCCTCTGCCTCCTCCTGCACCTCCGCACAAACTTCCGGATAATCTCGCTCGTTACCTGAAGCAAGACGGTACGCTTGCAAGAGCTTTAATTTCCTTTAAAGACATCGCAGCGCGATGTGACGTCCGTCTACTAGAGATTAAATATCCCTTGATTGGTCAACGTTCCGAGAGTTCGGGAGGTGCCACGACGATGGAACTGGGAGAGATCGTTCTTCAGATGTTCAGATTACCGTCCCTTCCAGGTGTTACGTCCAATCAACTACTCCAAAGCATGGATGAATGTCTTCGCAGCCTCAGACACGTCGCTTGGCATAAAATCACCTACTTTGAGGGTACACTGATGCAGAACGGCGGTGATTGCAAGGTCAGTATTGCCACGGCTTGGTAACCATGTTGGATCTCACCAGCATGCTTTCACAGACTTGGCGACGACGAATGTTTAGAGTGACTGGCGCTAATCTCATTGCGTTCAACGACGTGACGAAGAAAGCCATGGCCACAATCAACCTGAAAAAGGCCATTGCGGTGGAGGACACGCAAGATGCACGATTAGCCGCGCTTAGTCCTGACGGTCGATGTAGGGATGATTACCATTCATTGATTGCGGTGGAACGTTCCTTCAGACTTGTTTTCTCTGAGCAGGATATTTTATTCTTTGCTGATTCAGACGATGAGAAGGCGAAATGGTGTGCCGCTCATTATGGTCACTGGACCCCCACTGATCGGTGCTGTCCAGGCTAGAAGTCCTTCGTGCCCTGGTTGGTCACATACCACCGAATCCACTCTGGCGGAGCTCATTTCGCAGCGCCAACAAGAGATAGCTCGCACCACCTCCGCCGGCTCATCAGCCGGTACTATTGGCTTCTGTTTGACAAAACGCACTAGATTAGCGTCATCACGGCTATCTGCCACCAGTTCTACTACACTTCCGAGTCTTGATGTACTATGTAGCCCGGGCCCTTAGATTTAATCACAACCGTAGTTAGCAAAATAGACGTAAATATCGAGCCCTATAGCACCATCATCGATGTTCCCCGCCCTCAACACACTCGACGGCTACATTGCGCCTATAGGTTGCGCTCACATTTTTTGACGAATACCGGACCTGGTTCACGTATTCAATCCCCTCACCATCCCCGTGGCACGGCAATTTTTTTTTTTATACTTAATCTAGTGTCATGTTCACTAACCGTATAAATTATTTCCGTGACTAGCTCGCAAAAGGTTGTACTCTACTGGAGACACATCCTACTGGACGCGCGCGGACTTGCTGTCTCGTTCAATGGCAAAAGGTAGAAAGACGCCCTCGGCCAACCCCACCGGTGCTTTCCCTTCTCTACCAGAGCAAGACGAGCCTCGTCGATCCAGGCGGAATAACGCTGGTCAAGGTGGTGCTCGGCAACAGCTCGAGAAGGTCGCAGATGTGATCGATCAACCTCAGCAGGCACCCAGGAAGAGGACAGTGGTTCCAGACGATGTACCACCAAATCCCATGGCCCCTACTCCTCGGCCTGTGAGAAAGCCCTCTCAGAAGCCTCGGAAGGCAAAAGTGTGTCTTTACATCTTGACACAGACTGATTGCAGGAGTACTAATGCGTTGAAATAGAGCTCGACCAAGGACACAATTACTCAAGGCTCAAGGTCAGGTTCATCCGTTCAGCCTGCCATGGCGGCGCCTGGAACCGATGTTTCAGTTTTCTCGGCGCCGGAGCCTGAGCTTTGTGCGGCAGTCGCGGGGTCCAGGTTTGGTTTGCAGGTTCAGGCTTCCGGGCCACCTTCATTCGTTGGACCGCAATCCACGCATGACTATGAACAACAACGGATTAGGTACCAAGGTCGCCCACAAATCGGCAGCAGCTCAGGACAACATCAATCCGGCACACGCAACGAGGATGCAGTTCAAGGCACACCAGTCAGGCCCCGCGCTAATAATCATCGATCGTATGCTGATACTTTACGGCTGCCTTCTCCTCCTCGACCCATGCTGAAAGCTGCTGGTACTACTGCTCCCAATCACGCCAAAGTCGGATCGCAATCCCACTCAACACCCCTTTCTGCGATTACAGAGGATTCATCGACATCAGCATCTGATCCTACTGCCACCCGTCTTAACACAGACAAGCGAATCGCTGTGCAGGTTGCCCCAGAACCTCAAGGCAACGCTGTTCTACAACGCAAACAGTCAAGCCAGTGTGCACCAGGACCTTCAAGATCAGGCGACGTGTTTGGTGGTGACAGCGATTTATCGCTGACCAGTGGTTCGGAGACCGATGGTGAACTACCGCTTGTCCCGAAGCCACGGAACGTGGACCATGAGATGGATGACGATGGTGAACGACTGCTTGTCCCGAAGCCGCGGAACGTGGACCATGAGATAGATGACGATGAACCGCAGGCCAGGGAGAGTCTCTATGAAACTGACAATGAAGGCCTTTATACCGACGACCCCGCCAATATGGATGGCCAGGGAGACGACCTCTATTTTGACAATGATCGGGACGTGAGGATGAATGTTGATCCATGGGGGGACGATCAAGAATTTCCTAGCAACCTTGATGATGGTATGTTCAACTTCCTGTTTTATTTTATCTTTTGCTGAATACCTTCCAGCGATAGAGGATTCCAGTGAAGATAACGAAGAGCGAAGCCAAGATCATGACAAAAACGGGCAGATCCTTCCCGAAGTCCATCAACTTCCCCCCTCCCGCGAGACTGCACCCCTTCAGGCTGGGCGACCACCGAGCCCTCCACCCAGGGTTTCAATACCCTCCCGAAGTTCCTTAACGAATTCTCGTGTCCAGCGGCACCACCTCCTTGGACAACGATCTTCTTCGCTCAAGCCAGGAGTCCCACGTAACCATGCCCCTTCCGCTCCACCCTCGCAGTCTCAACAAGCCCAGCGACATGTTTCTCTGCCCCAGACATCTCGACAGCCGCGACCACTGCAGCCACCCATTTCCCAAGGGGATCCACTGCACGAATCTCAGGAGCGCGACCAACCGCAAGGTGCTGGCTCTAACCAGCGCCAGACTACTTCGCCTCGTACTCAAAGAAGTGACAGATGGGAGCCATTCGCGGATGGTCAAGTAAGTGATTGTGTCATGACAGCTATCACTGGCTTATGCTTACTCTCAGGTCAATACGGACCATGATGTTGTCAATCGTCACCACAAACGTAACCGTCGTCCGCGTTCTCCTTCCCCCACCTATCTCCAGTCGGTTCGAAATGGGGACCACCCCCATCAAAAGAAGTCGAAACGTGGGGCTCGTGATCAAGACGAGCGTGGTAGCAATGCGGGGACTGAACAGACAGACGGGTCCGGGTCCCTCACTCTAGTAAACAAAGATGAATCTCGAGCTCCATCCCGTCAAGGCAGTAAGTACTCAAAGACATCCAAGGCTGATGTCGTGGCTCGCCCCGTCACCATGGCCTTTTTCGGCCCTCTGTGGTGCAAACTTCTGGATGAAGGGAAGGCGAAGCTCCGCCTGCACCTCATGACTGACGATCCATTTCCCCCCCGCGAAATGGCTATTGATGGCATCTGTACGGAAATCATCATCGAGTTGGTGATCAAGTATGAGGAGGAGGGGCTAGAACTCGAGGCCGGTGAGCTTTCTGCACAGTCGGTGCCTACGACTTGGATCCTAATTACAATGCATAGGATTTTACCCTGAATATGGGAGGCAAATGGCGATCATCGTAAGTTTTTACTCTTGTAATGCTCGAGCTGACAAATCATTCTTCTCAGTTATATTCAGACACGCAGACCTTTCGTAGTGAAGTCAAGAAATGTGTCACTCGTAGCGTTGTGGATGACTACCACCTATTCCCGCCCGAAAACCTTCAGAGCGAAATTGAACGGATCGAATTTGTCAAGAATAAAGCAGCGCGGCTTCTTGAGAATGCTCAATTCTTACGCGGGGCTCCTGATAGTTTGGTAAGTACTCGCCTTCAATTCCTTGCCTCGAACTGGACAAAGTCTTTCAGGGGAAAACCAGCAATTTCGCACATCCTGCCCTCAAGAAGGTCTGTCTCGCTTACTTCTATAGTTCGAGTGATAAGGCGCTGCGTCAATTTCCTGACTTCCAAGAGTACATCCCAGAGAGAGCGTTGCTGCTCGTCGGAGCAATGGTATGTTGCATCGTCATCGAAATCAAGTTACTGACTTATTTTCGTACCATCTAGGTTCGTTTTACATTGGAAACCTTTGCAACGCACGGGTTCAACAAGCGTGTCTCCCTCAATGTTGAACAAGTCGAAGGCCACTACACCAACCTTTGCAGGCTCCTGAATCAAGTCGCCGCTGATAAATACCATGGGCCAAAGCTCGACAACATGCTCCGTCAATGGGCGAAGATCGGGATGTAAGTATTGTTCGATTTTAAATGTGCAATACACTAATGCTATCTATAGGACAGGATATGCTCCCAATAATCCCATCCTCGTCAACTCACAAGATTGGCAAGTTGTATTGGACTGATGGGCCATTCCTGTATTTTGTTCGAGTCGATTAGTTCAAATATAATGGTTTTATTTTCACTGGGCTGGGTGACAAGACTGTCGTGTGCAGCTCTGTGCACAATGGACGGATTTGTGCGGTGCTGTACGGACGGGTGGATTTGTACGGTACTGTACGGACGGGACGGATTTGTACGGTACTGTACGGACGGGACGGATTTGTACGGTACTGTACGGATGGGATGGATTTGTGCGGTACTGTACAGATGGGACATTGTGTACAGCACTGTATCGTATGCCGGCAAGTGTTGGTTCGGTGCAGCACTGTACAACCACCTCGGGTCTGTACAGCGCTGTACGATATGCCGGCAAATGTCAGTTCGGCACACTGCTGTACAGACCGGACCTTATGTCAGGTTTGTACAGCACTGTACGGCACGCATCAGTGAATAGTGCTGTCACAGTCACGACCATAGCAACAGCGCTGTCCGGCATTGTGACAGCACTGTTACAGCACTGTTACAGCAGTGGACAGGGGGGGACCTTCCTGTAATGCTGTAACCCCTTGACAGCCATGTGCAGCACTGTACAGGGGCTAAGTGATTTGCAGATGCTTGAACCGCAACAGAGCGTTTGCATGGAAGTCGGGGCGAAAGGATGGAGATGTTGACTTTCTGCATAGATGATTAGCTCTGTATGAGCCCGTGCATTTCGAGACTTACTTGTACACTTTCTTTCAAGTTGATTGATACGTTGTCGATCTCTGCAGGGAGTTGCAGGGTGAGGGTGTTTGTCTCAGGCTGAGTATCTGTCGCAAGTGTGCTCTCGGTATCACTCATGGCAGTGGAGGTTCAGGACTTAGTAGGAAAAAAGGTATGAAGGCTCACGGTATTGAAGAATGGATTCGAATGTGCGATTAGCGTGGAAAGCAGCTTGGATTGACGACGGAATATGGAGATAGACAAGGGTGAAGAAGACTGAGGTTAGCCTTCGCTTTGGCATTGATTTGGGTCGGCTTTGGCATGTTTGACTAAGCAGACCTACGATTTTGAGGTGGGGGAGTTGGCTCAAACGCTCGCTGTCTAAACACTCGGATTAGACTGTGAATTCGCATATTTGTATTCTAAGGTAAGAATACAAAACTAAGAAGGTCCGTCTATCCTCATCTTATTTTGTCGTTTCCACAGTGAGTGAGTGATAGTGGCTAATATGTGTGTTTATAGAATTTGCTCTAGCTATTCATCGAGTAGTTGTGGAGCGACAGATTGGTGATCTGTCCAACGTGGACAAACATTGTATTTGTGGATTTAATGAATCATGATGTTGCTCAGTTTGTTGACCAGCAGCTCCCGACGCGCGCTCACCGAGTCTTTTGATGTTGTGTGCTGATCATCGACTTACGGTTTCCAGGCAAGATAAATGTGCATTCTTGGGCGCCATTTGTTTGCATGGAGTTTGTGGGTGTCTCCCGCATGGCTACCGAATGTTGCATGCGCATCGACTGAATGTAACACTACATGTATTGCCACCAGCGCGCGATTGGTCATTGGAGTGCAACGAACGTCGTTCAGCGAAGAAGGATCGCACATTGCTGTTGACAACTCGAAGCATCAGGAGGTAACAACTATGGATCGTTCTCAGCCGAATCGACTGATCGTTTCTTCTGTCCATAAGGATATAGAAGGACTGTTTGGTAACGATGAAGATCTGTTTCCCAAGTTCAAAAGTTAAGGTGAAAATTATTAGTGAGTGGCAGTCAGAAATCGCGCCAGACCGTTTTCGCGTAGTCATGTGTTTTCGCTAGTTAGTATTGTGTAATTCGACAGAAACCTACACAAGGGTCCAGTTTAGCCGAAGGGCCATTGAATATTACAGTAAAATGTGCTGGGGGATGATCAATCCCGGGCCACCTCGAGCTTAGGAGGTCAATTATTGAAAATACCAGTACGAAGCTAGGTTCAATTCGAGTAGTACACGAGTTGATCAAGGTTGGAAGACGGTTGGGTGAGGCCAACGGCAGCTACGGCGGTCTGAACTCGGGGATGTACCATATGAGCACCTCGATCGCCCTCATAGAAGAATATACTCACCAAATCTCATCAACGAAGGTGATGGGCGTCCTTGACCTGCCGTTCTACATCATCCCAACGTTTCCGGCATATATCCTTATACGGTGCTTCCATTGTGGAAGACCACCAGGCATGAAAGCAAAATCGGGGAGGAGCCATGAGACGAGCGATGAAAGTGGTGATGGCCGGTACAGATTCTTCTTCGATAAACGAGTCGACAACGTTCATTTGGTACAGGCGTGGAAGAAATCCAAGGCTCGTGGGCAATGACGGGATTTCGGCTCGTGTATCGACGGCAAGGGCAATCCTAGTCAATAACGGACATGACTGTAGAACCTGTAGCAGTCCGTTTGGCGTGATTCCACTGAGCGTATCCCAACCCCATTGTGCATTTATATACAGTTCTTCCAAACGCGGCCATGTCGATACCAACGTAAGTAGTTCACTGTCTGTCAGGTCTACTTTCCACTCGACATCGAGTTCAATGCGGCGGAGGTTACTGAATGGCGTATATAGCCCCAAGTCTGTCAAGCCAAGGACAGGCTTGTCCCCGGGGGTAGTCCGCCGACACAGGGAAGTGTATTGAGTCAACTGCAGCGCCTGGATAGTGGAAGGACTACAAGATGCCCGAACGTTGGAGAGGAAGAGGGAGAGATCCTGCCTGGCAGGACGGAAATCAATGTAGGCAGTTAAATCCGTGACAGCAGGAAGTCGAGTTTGAGCGAGTAGATGCGATACCGGACCCAAGAATTCAGAACGTATCATCAATTGGCCCAACTTGGAGAAGATGAAAGGTGAATCGGAAGGTGAAATCTGGTCCGGAAGTGTACTGTGCAACGTAAAGCGGAGGAAAATCAAGATCGGCAGGCGGGACAGATGGACAAGGGTGGTCATGTCCAGGGGCATTTGAGAGTTGAAAGTCTGGAGGTTTTCCCAGTGACAGATGAATTGGGGGTCAATACGGTCTATATCGATGTATGGATAATAATACGGGACAATGTACAAGCTCGTGAGGCTCGGGGAGGTCTTAGCAAACAACTTGAGAGAATCCTCGAAAGAACGTGGATCACGTAACCGGATGTCAAGGGACATGAGAGATGGGAGGGCCGCGAGCAGCACGTGTTTGTCGTCACGATATTGAAGACGCAGCTTGCGGACATTCAAAAAGAGTAGTTCCGTCGTAGGAGGTTTCAACAAGCTGATGAAGCAGTCATGGTCGATCCTGGAAGGCACGTACATCTTTAACCTTATGGATCGGATGCGACGGGTGTAACTCCTCAGAATCTCCCACTCGGTTTGTGTCAGAGACCTGCACAATGTATAGTCGGACTTGTGACACATTGGGAGAGTAAAATATGAGAGAAAGTGTAACGACCCCAACGGAACAATCATACCTTGGAAGATAGCTGAGATGCCTGTGGAACACAACGTACTAGTGGGGACAAGTCATCCAACTCTTCCCAGAGTACGTCAAGTGCTGGCTCTTTGAATGCGTGACATGTTCTGGCCAATGCTGCGACATCAGAATCGGACTGACAGTGACCAAAGATATTGAAAAGGATCTCTTGTATATGTAGCGCGTGATGCATGAAGAGTGCTGAAGCTTGAAGCGTGACTCGGCGTTCAATGGTGATGGTAGTAGTCAGACAGTAATCGGAATATATTATATGCGGTAATTTCTTCTAACCCCTGGCAGCTATCGCTCCGCGTAGTTGCTAAATTTGATATCTGTCGTTGGCACCTCCTCCTTTCTTGCTTTTTCATTTTTCTTGTCGAATTGGTTCGATCGTGCGTGTATTCTTTCTCGTTCATGTTTACGGTGTAACTTGGTGTCGCCATGCATATGTCGGACTGAGCAACACAGCACCTGATGTAGATGCTCGATGTCAAGACAGCGTAGTACATCATGCTCTTGTCTACACTCTCACCTCATTTTTGTACCCCGTGCCTTGTCTTTGCGCCAACACCTCGTCGCTCTCCTCCCCGCACCGCTCGTCTGCGCCTTCCCTTGGATCCGGATACAAGGCGTTCCCTCCCACCCTCGCAGCTCACACCCTTCTCGGCAAGTCGAACTCTCATCGAGCACTCCGTACTCTTGCCCATCTACTCCCTCTCTCGTCCATCCGCTCCCTCTCAGCCTCCTCCTCTCGTCGGCCTCGCATACAGAGCGATGTCCAAAGATGACACTTTAAATCGTAGGTGACTTGTCCATATCGCGCGTAGGTTCCCGAAGTCTGTGTTCCAATACCAATACAGGGAGCTCGTCTTTGCGTCGCGGTGCCCTTTCAGTAAATCATAATGAAGATGGTGTGTCTCTTTGTACTGCTTAAACTCGAACACTAAACATAAATATATCGTTAACTTCTTGTGCTAGTCCTTTGGTGTTGCCACGGATGTGGCCTTTCTGTGTTTATCGGAATATGCCGTGGCTCGTTTACTGTCTCAACGCCAAACGTCCTCTAAATTCTACCAGGTGATGCATCGCGTATTCGAGATCCTCGAAATCCTTTTGAACATCTTTGGTCACTTGTACACGCCTGGCATATCCCTTCCGCTTTCCGATCTCCCAGCTTTGGCTAGAACTTGTTGCGCCTTCAAAGAGCCAGTACTGAATATGCTCTGGGAAGACTTGCCCAGCCTATCACCTCTTTTGCGGTGTCTTCTAGAAGTATCTCATGAAGTATCCACTGGACATGAAGTAAGACGGTTCCATTTGTCCATTCGTAAGTTGACGTCTCGCATGCAGCCTCGCATACTTAAAATATTCATATGCTTCAATCCGTCGAATAGCATCATTTCCGCCGTCTCTTCGCGGTTCACCATCACCACATCGCCGTCGTCGTCGTCAGGTCAGTCGAACTCCAAACGTTCCCGATCTGTCGGTCCCAACAGGTGACATCTGCAAATTTGGAAATAGCCTGATCGAAGCGTCACCTATTTGCAGTTGATGTCCAAGAGGAACTGGACGAGGCGCAAGAAATTCAAGAACCTCAGGAAGAGACAGGTGGCAAAATGCAACCTCGTACAGTCACCAGGTCCACACTCTCAGCGCTCAGTCTCCCCCATCATATTCGCATCTACCGTCCGCTCCAGGTCCTCCATCGACAGTCTTGACGACGGCTACAACGAGGACGCTTGCCCAATACGAGGGTTCTTCGCCTCGGGGGCACCGTTGTGCTCTCCGCTGCATTCCTAGGTGGCGCTCTTGTGACGACAAACAAGATATAGTTGTCGGGTTTTTCATTTCAGTGGACAGACTACACATTAATCATCCATGTATCAGGTACTTGGACTAACTTGTGCGATTATGCATGCTACATACCCTGGGTTACCACCTCGACTCTTTGCCGCAACGTGAGGCTGTTGGCTAGACTGGCGACAGACATGGGCCCCGATGGGACGCATAAACGTTCATGGCGCGACTCGCCAACGCTTTTGCAGTACATTCGCAGCGCCTTCTAGTAATATCTTCTTTGGTGATAAATGGTTATGGTGATGGGCTTATTATACATATCATTGTTTTGCCCATGTCTGATACCGAGACAGATGATTTCGGAGGTATCGAGAAATATTACAGTAAAACGTGCTAGGGGATGATTAATCCCGAGCCACCTCGAGCTTGGGAGGTCAATCGGTGAAAATACCAGGTACGAAGCTAGGTTCAATCCGAGTACTGCTAGTACACGAGCTGATCAAGGTGGAAGACGGTTGGGTGTGGCCAACGGCAGGTATGGCGGTCTGAACTCGGGGATGTACCATATGAGCACCTCGATCGCCCTCGTAGAAGAACATACTCACCAAATTATACATGCATCTCACCAATGAAGCTGACTGGCGTCCCTGACCCGCTGTTCTACATCATTCCAACGGTTCCGGAATATATGCCTATACGGTGCTTGCATTGTGGAAGGCAACCAGGCATGAAAGTAAAATTTGGGAGGAGCCACGAGACGAGCGATGAAGGTGGCGATGGCCGGTACAGATTCTTCTTCGATAAACGAGTCGACGACGTTGACTAGGTGCAGGCGTGGAAGAAATCCAAGGCTCGTGGGCAATGGCGGGATTTCGGCTCGTGTATCGATGGCGAGGGCAATCTCAGTCAATAACGGACATGACTGCAGAACCTGTAACAGTCCGTTTGGTGTGATTCCACCGAGCGTATGCCAACCCCATTCTGTATTTATGCTCAGTGCTTCCAAACGCGGCCATGTCGATACCAACGTAAGTAGTTCACTGTCCGTCAGGTCTACTTTCCACTGGACCTCGAGTTCAATGCGGCGGAGATAACTGAATGGCGTATATAGCCCCAAGTCTTCCGAGCCAAGTACAGGCTTGTCCCTGGGGACAGACGTCCGCCCCCAATGGTGGGGTTGGATCAACCGCAGCGCCTGGATGGTGCGAGGACTACAAGATGCCCGAACGTTAGAAAGGAAGAGGGAGAGATCCTGCCTGGCAGGACGGAAATCAATGTAGGAAGCTAAATCCGTGACAGCAGGAAGTCGAATTTGAGAGAGTAGATGCGATACCGGACCCAAGAATTCAGAATATATGAGCAATCGGCCCAACTTGGAGAAGACGAAGGGTGAATCGGAAGGTGAAATCTGGTCCGGAAGTGTACCGCGCAACCTAAAGCTGAGGGAAATCAATGCCGGCAGGCGGGACAGATAGACAAAGGTGGTCATGTCCAGGGGAATTTTAGAGCAGCTGAAAGTCTGGAGGCTTTGCCAGTGACAGATGAATTTGGGGTCAATACAGTCCATATCGATGCCTGCATAATGATACGGGACAATGGACAAGCTCGAGAGGCTCGGGGAGGTCTTGGCAAACAACTCGAGAGAATCCTCGAAAGAACGTGGATCATTTAACCAGATGTCAAGGTACATGAGAGATGGGAGGGCCGCGAGCAGCACGTGTTTGTCGTCAGGATATTGAAGACACAGCTTGCGGATATTCAAAAAGAGTAGTTCCGTCGTAGGAGGTTTCAACAGGCTGATGAAGCAGTCATGGTCGATCCCGGAAGATGTGTACTCCTCTAACTTTATAGATCGGATGCGACGTGTGTAACTCTTCAGAATGCCCCACTCGGTTTGTGTCAGAGGTCTGCGAAAAGTATAGTTGGACTTTGTGGCGCATTGGGAGAGAGAAATGTGAGAGAAAGTGTAACGATTTCAATGGAACAATCATACCTCGGAAGATAGGTGAGATGCATTTGGAACACAACGTACTAGTGGGGACAGCTCATCCAGCTCTTCCCAGAGTACGTCAAGTGCTGGCTCTTTGAATGCGTGACATGTTCTGGCCAACGCTGCGACATCAGAATCGGACTGACAATGACCAACGATGTTCAACAGGATCTCTTGTATATGTAGCGCGTGATGCATGAGTGGGTTAAGGGCGCTGAAGCTTTGAAGCGTGACTTGGACGCTCAGTTGTGATGGTGCTAATTACCTTGCTTGCAAGGTCTTTACAGAGGCACTCAGACAGCCCCACAGTGTGCCCATTTTGCTACAGACGTAAATAGCAAAAAATAGAGGTAAATAACATAGATACTCGTGCACACGCCCGACTAGACTACAGTACTACAAGTCTCCAGCTCGGAGTCCTACAGATATTTTCCTGTGCGCGTAGAAGGTCGTCGTGGGCCGTTGATGTCATTCCCAATCTTTTTGATTCCGTCGTCGTCGCAGACAACTCTCGTGGGCCCTAGAAGAACTCGAGGCCGTTGTCGTCTTTACCAACTCATTGAGCAATAGACCTCTGGTCCGTTGTCGTTATCGATTGAGCGTCGTCAATCACTCGTTACATCGTTGCTGACGAGTGTCGTGGGCCGCAGTAGAGCAAAGAATGAATGACGGTTGAGCGTCATTACCAAATCATTCAAGAACGCAGTTTGGATCCGCATTCTCGATTGCGAGGGTTTCAGTTTGTGTTGTTCATCGCCCATCAAGCCAGTTTCAACTGTGATCACCTTTACATCTGTGGCAGGTTATCTGTATCAACGACCTTTCCGCGTGCACCCGTTTCATTCAACAGACAACCAATTATATTCAGCACATCTTGTACTACGCGTTGGATGAAATAGATGGCCGCTTACCAGACGCTCAGGAGCGTGAATACATCGCGAGTTACGATGCCAAAAAAAGGTCCCAAGGAGAACTGCAAGATGAAGTGAGTGTTGCGATTGGTATGCGCGTTCTCGTCACCCGTAACATCAACACCGAACAACACAACGAATGGCGCAAGAGGGACAGTAGTCGACATCATCTTGCACCCTGAAGAATCAGTTGACCAACACCCTTCCTGTCGTTCCGTCGTTCTCCGTCATCCACCGTCTTTCATTCTTGTACGGCTCGACTACAAACGTGACAACGGATCATCTCGGATCGTCCCCATCAAACCTCTAACTCGATCGTACTGCATGCGGCTCCCACAACATCACAATTGGCAGTTAAAATCCGTACAGCGAACGCAGCTACCCATCGGCGTACGCTATCACCGACTACAAGGCACAAGGTCAAACTTTTCCGGCGGCGATGGTCGACATCGCAACACCACCAACAGGTGGTCTTAACTTATTCAATCTTTACGTCTCGCTCTCCAGAGCGGGCTCTCGAGACGGAATCCGCATCTTACGCGATTTCGATCCAAAATGGTTTCAACATCCACATTCTCAACATCTCTTGGAGGAAGACGACAGGTTACGGGCTCTTAGCGAGTCGACGCTGGGTTGGTGGAACGAAGTCAAAAGATCGATGTAAATCAAATGCCTTCACCCACACTTAGCTATAATATCTATAGATAACTCCTAGTTAGCTTTCGTCGAACATCTGATCCTGTTTTCAAAAAATTTCGCAAGCAAGGTTAGCGCCGACCGTCAGTCGGCCCTTCCCAAGTCGGAATCCGCCGCGGCTCGTTTACCGTCTCAACGTCAAACTTCGTCCTCTAGATTCTACCAGGTGATGCATCGCATATTCGAGATCCCCGAAATCCTTTTGAACATCTTTGGTCACTTGTACACGCCTGGCGTATCTCGTCCGCTTTCCGATCTCCCGGCTTTGGCTAGAACTTGTCGCACCTTCAAAGAGCCAGCACTTGATGTGCTCTGGGAAGACTTGCCCGGCCTATCACCTCTATTGCGGTGTCTTCCAGAAGTATCTCATGAAATATCCACAGGACATGAAGTAAGACGGTTCCATTTATCCGTTCGTAAGTTGACACCTCGCATGCAGCCTTGCATACAGAACGGGTGGGATAACCTCCGAAGATACGCATGTCGCGTTCGATCTGTAGCGGAGTACTTAGAGGTGGATCATCGTCGACTCCTCTATCACCCTCGCACCACCCAACCACTCTTCCCGAACCTTCGCCATCTGCGCTGCACGGCATCTATAGCTGAAGCCATGCCTCTGTTGTACCTACCCTTCCCGTCCCTGATTTCTCTTGATGTCGTGCTCGAGAACAAATCTATGCTGCGGGAGTATCTCGAATCGTTGCCCACTTTCTCCCCAGACTTCCGCGAACTATCCATTTGCCTGCAAGATTCCGACCACACGTTCATCGAGATTGATCAACATCGCCTCTGCAATTGGAGAAACCTGCAGACCCTGGTTTGTCCTCAGGTCACCTTAAATGTGGACATTATGGTGCATCTGTCGAGCTTGGCTTCATTGACTCAGCTCAACTTCGCGCTGGATGCCATGGTACCAGCTCTTGATTCACCTATCACCTTCTCGCACTTGCACACCTTGACACTGCACTCCAAACGCTTGTCCTTTGTTCAGAGCTTGCTTTCCCAGACTGGACTTCCTGCCGTCACGAGTTTCATTGTCTTCGTTTGCAACCCTCCTTCCGAGAGGAGACTCCACTCTCTCTGGCGCAGTATTGAGAAGTCTGGTATCGGTCATACAATCCGGGAGTTACGGTTGCATCAATCGACACCCTCAAGAAAGACTCGTGGCGATGATCCCCTATTACTTGGCTTGGACCACTTGCAGCCATGCATGGCGTTCAGCAACCTCCGTTACCTCGACCTCAATATCGAGTGGAGCGTAGACTTGACAGACAGCGACTTGCTAACGCTGGCATCTGCCTGGCCTCGCCTGAAAAAACTCTTCATAAACCTGTATTGGGGCTGGGACACGCTCCGCGGAATCTCGCCAGACGGACTAGTACGGCTTCTGCAGACATGTCCGTCGCTTAGTCACATTGCAATCGCCATCGACACATTCCCCGATACCAAATATCCGCAATCAGCTGCGAGCCTCTGGTTGACGCCGTCACGCTGGATTTCCGTCGATGTCGTCGACTCATATATTGAGCAGAAATCTGTGCCAGCGATCACCGATTTCTTTGTTGATCTCGGGCCTTGTCACATGAAATCTGACATATACTCCAACTTTTCCAGGAGTCCTTTGGAGCCTGAAGCGTGGCAATACAAAGGCATCTGGGAAAACATTTTCTATCAGAAATACAACGATGTGTGTCAATACTTTTCTGAAACTCGTTCTTCGGGTATGTACTACTACCACTTTCCGAGTCGGGGACATCCACATCTTATCATTTGAACAGATTCGTTTGGTTCTGACATCGAAATGGAGCCTCCGCGAGAATGGGTGAGGTGGGTGCGGTCATCGCAGGTTCGGATGGGTGAATAAAGCGACGAGAAGTTGGGGACTTGTGTAAGATGCAAGAACGAAATGTACAAATATTTCATGTACCGCAGTGTTGATCTTGACTAAGTGGTGGCAGTGCGAATTCGGGCTCGGGTTCTCCCTACTACTCAGCAATCTGAGCATGACCAAAACCATTCGGGGATGATTTGAGATCGACAACGGTCTACCTTACAAACCTCAGGCTATCAATGTACCGAAATGCCAGCAACCGCTGCTCTTGCGCCGGTCTCATGACTATAAATTGCGCCAGCATGCCAGTCGAGCAGCCAACAGTAATCACCAGTAATGGCTGCTACTACATACCAGACCCCAGCACTCTTCAACCCTATCAAGGTCGGCCGGTTGACTCTTCACCATCGCATCGTCCTTGCCCCATTGACCCGTTTCCGAGCATATGCCTCCCATGTTCCCGGGCCTCATCACGCCTCCTACTACTCTCAGCGGGGTTCCACACCGGGGACCCTGCTTATCACGGAAGGCACCTTCATATCCCATGACGCAGGAGGATACGGCAATGCCCCAGGTATCTACACCGACGAGCAAATAAAAGGTTGGAAAAAGGTGCGCACACTCTTCCTATGTCGCTTTCCGTTCTCCCCGGTGCTTATGAATGTCGTCAGGTCACGGACGCCGTGCACGCCAAGGGATCGTACATCTTCCTTCAACTCTGGGCCCTCGGACGTGCCGCCGACATCGATTTCCTCGAGAAGCAGGACCCGCCTTCACCGTACGTCTCCGCGTCCTCCGTCCAGTTGGAAGAAAAGTCGCAACCACCTCGCGCGTTGACCGAGGCTGAGATCCAAGATTACATCGCCGCGTACGCAAAAGCAGCCAGCAACGCGGTACATGGTGCTGGTTTCGATGGGGTAGAAATACACAGTGCCAACGGCTACCTCCCTGATCAATTCCTTCAAACAATGTCCAACACGCGCACGGACAAATGGGGTGGGGATGAAGAAGGGCGCACGAGGTTCACGAGGGAGATCGTCGACGTTGTCGTAGACGCCGTCGGGGAAGACCGAGTTGGTGTTCGTATCAGTCCCTGGAGCACGTGGCAAGGTACGATTTTCGTGCTGATTCGCAAATCGTAGGGCTCATTCTATGTTATTCCAGATATGGGTATGTCGGATCCCAGACCCACGTTTGCATACCTTGCTACCGCCCTTCGTGATAAGCACCCAAAGCTGGCATATCTCCATGCAGTGGAGCCTCGTGTGGGAGGGATCCAGGACATAATCCCGCACCCAGACGGGAACAATGACTTTTTGCGAGAGATTTGGAATAGTGGCGAAGGTGGTAAGGAAAGGGTATTCATATCTGCTGGTGGATATACCCGCGATTCGGCACTGTACACTGCGGAGAACAAAGGTGGGCTTATCGCGTTCGGGCGGTTATATATATCAAACGTAAGTTTTCCCGTTCTTTCTACCTGGCACTCTGTGTTCATCCGTCGACTTGGGCCATGTGTACAGCCTGATCTCCCGGTGCGGCTACAGAGGAATATACCCCTTACGCCTTCGGACCGTTCAAAGTACTACCTGACAGGAAACTTGACCCCGTTTGGATATAGTGATTGGCCGTTCGCGGATGGTGGTTTTTGACAAGTGGATGGAAGGCTTTGAGGAGATACCTTTCTAGATGAGACGACAGCTAAATTACATCGTCAGCGTACACACCCACACGTGCGTGAACTATAGTACACCTCAATAATAAACATCATAAAACAGGCATCCGTTACCTTGATCAGAGAGATACTTTGGATTCATGGTGACTAACTTCTTGGGCAGGTGCGATGTCCGAGTTGGAAGCATGGCTGCCACTGCTTGTCTCGCAGGAGTTGAACCCATTCATACTAGATCATCCCCGGCCCTTAACCTAGGCTGGCTTGACCGTACGCGTATTGATCTCGATAATGGGAGGCAACCATCTGAACTGCGCGTAGATTGTGATTCTTGACCTTCACCCCAACCTCCTCCTCCAAGCGAAAAGCATTCGTCGAGAAGAAGCACACTTGTTTCAATTCGTTCTTTATGGTTTGTCCAGAACTGGACGTCTGAATATTGGCCGAGAAGAAACGGAGTACCTGGCTGGCAGGACAACTGCAATAACAAGCAGGCGAGTCTGGAAGAGAAACTAAGAAATGAAGTTGTATGATGCAGATCGTAATGTCACGCAGGCCAACTTGGAGAGAAGGGGCGAGTCGAATGCGATCCACACAGTCCAAGAGGTTTTGCCATTGGCAGATAGAATTGGAAACAGGGTTTATAATGTAGCAACTGACGCATATTACGAGGCGACCCACTTAGTTAGATAGGGTAAGGTTGAAAAGTCGTGACTTTTCAACAGCTGTTAAAAAGCTGGCTTGTCTAGATACATCTTTCCAACGGTCTTTAGAGACCTCCCAGCCCGGTGGTTTTATCATGTTCCAACCACCCCAAGCATGCAGAGAAAAGTGGAAATGATGAGCAATGCCGGTGAAGAAAGCAGTGACGGCAGGGACAGATTCTGGTTCCAGAATTGAATCGAGGACATCAAGGATAAAGCCGGATTGCAGGGTCGCCACAGGGCTCGCAAAGTACCCGCTTGGATGCAGCTCATTATACCCTCGCGTATCCATGGCGAGGGCAATCCGATTGAGCGACTGACATTTCTGCAGGAGTTGTAGAAGTCCATTTGGAGTGATCCCACCTAGCGTGTTCCAACCCCAATCCGAATTTATGAGGAAGCGTTCCAAGTTTGGCCACGCCGAAGCCAGTGCCAGCAGATCACTGTCTGTCAGGCCCACAGTGCACTCGATATTGATCTCTATACAGCGAAGATTGCTGAACGCCATGCACGGCCGCAAGTCTGCAGAGCAAACTAGGAGATCCGGGCGAACGATATGACTCGGGGAGAAATTTTGATACAAAACGAGGACATCCGCGGTGTGATTAGCATTGGAGATCTGGATACCGACCAAGAAGGAGGTGAATTCCTGCTTGGAAGGGCAGCTATCGACTCTGACAGTAAAATCTCTAATAACAGGCAGTTGGACCTGGGAGAGTAACTGTGGCATTGAGCCCAGGGAAGCAGGATGTACCACCAAGTTGCGCAAGTTGGGGAAGAAAAAAGGTGTATCGCAATCCGGAAATGCGAGGATTTGCTTGAAGGAGAGTTGAGTCAACGCAGGCATCCGAGACAGGTGCGCAAGAGCATCGGCATCCAGGGAGATTTTAGGACATATCACGGTCTGAAGATTTCGCCACTGGCGGATGCGGCTCGAAACCAATTTGTTGAATGTGACATCGGATTGACACACATACAGGGAAAGGCTGTTGAGATTCGGAGAGAACTCTGGCAATGACTGGAGAGAAGAGTCGAACCAATGTGGGTCCTCGAGGTTGACTTCGATGGAGATTAAGGAAGGGAAAGGAAGGTGCAATAGATTAGATGTAATCGTATGTTTGCACCGCAGGTGGCGTAGGTTCGGGAACAATAGGCCAGTGGTAGGAGGGTTCGAGAGGACCTCGATGGATTTCTCATCGAGTCCCCGTCTGAAGTCCAGTATGCATCGGATGCGACGTGTATAACTCCGAAGGATATTCCAATTGGCCTGTGAAAGCGGTATATTGAACGAACGCTAAGCCATGGAATGAGGGGAGAAAGATGAAAGGTGTTCACGATCAATCAATATGTGATGAACACTCGGAACCATCTTACCTGGAGTCCAGTTGTTCCTGGAAGACATTGCGCGAGCGGGGCTAGGTCGTATAAACATTCCCAGGCTATATCCAGTGCTGGTTCTTTGAATGCGCGACATGTTCTGGCCAAAGACACCAGATCGGTTCGACCTCTTCTATCAGGCCATGTATAACAGTGACTGAAGATATGTAGAAGGATCTCTTGTATCTGGAGCGCGTGGTGCATTCTGACTCGGAGATCAAAAGAGTTTTGAATGAAGCGACACCCGTACACACAAACAAACACAGGCGTGACCATCTCGAGCCGTCTGCGGCTACAAAAACGATCCGCGACTTGCAGGATGGTCATCATGACGGACGCGAACCCAAGATGAGTCTGAGCTCTCATCGTACAAGTGTTTGTCAAGATGAAGAAAGACTCGTCAGCATCTGGCCTCGGACTCGGTTGTTAAGGACTTCGCGACGGCCACGCTTAGGTGTGAAACCTTGACGAGAGGCATAGGCGACTGCACGTACCCTTGCAAAGAGCTCACATTTACGCTGACTGTGATTCCTGTGCGCCATAGGTGAGCTTGGACTCGGATAAAAGGATGCAATCGCAGTGACATTTCCCTTGTCGTATGGCTTTCCTCAGGAAAAGCGCCACATAAAAAGGTAGGTCGTATCTGGTTTGGCTGACATCCTTCGTGCGGCGACTAAGTCGCATGGATGTATTAAGACTGTGTTACAGGTGGATTCTTCAATTGGAGAGCGCAGCAAGATTGGGGTGACCGTCCCAAATCTGGCCAACTAACTTGGTTATAAGTGATTCACGACGATAGCGTTAGATTTGTATATGCGACGTCGGGGCGGACATCTCTGCTCACCTCGTCCCTGCCATTCAAGTTGTCACTACGAGTTTGTGTTGGAGCGCCGTCCAGTTTCCCTTTCAGCGAGCACCCTTCAGTAGTGCCTCTGATCCGGGTGTGTTATGATAGACTGTACCGAGATTGCAAGATAAAGCTTTAAAGGGACAATTCATTTCCATCCCTTCGTTCGAGGAACGTCATAGACCAACTGTACATCATGCTGGAGAAAGTGAATTATAGTCACCGCATGTTGCGGGATATGCCCAGGCTTGTGAATACATAAAACGGAGGGTCCCAGAAAATGCTGACGTTCAACGGTCCAAGTAGAGCATATATGCGTCGGGCGGTGTGAGGCTAGAACGCAATTCGCCCGGGGTATCCATGGCGGTTGCGCATAATAACGACGAGCATCGACATTTTCAGTGGATAATGTTGACTAAATGCGTTGGAATCAATGCAATTCGTAGGGCTTGGCAACCGACCTTCAAAAAACCATGCCTACCCATAGAATAGTCGTTGGGGTCGTTTCACTGCGAAGTTGTGCTAGATTGCACACCATCTTTGCGCCGAGCTGATGACAACCGTCTCCACAGATGGTCAGTTTGATGGCGGGTGGCTCACGGCGTTCAGTGATCCCTGTCGAGAAGGCGCACGTTATTTTGGGCAAAGCACCACGGGTTGGTCGTCGTTATTCGCGACGTGGTCGCAATGAGCATATGTTGATGGACAGCATGAAACCCCATTCCATGACGGTACAATATTCCCCGGTGCCATGGCATTTGAGATGAATCCAACTTTTGCAAAGGATCATATCACTGTCAGTGGTGCAAGATTTTTATCGACACCACAGATATCAAACTTATTCTCGTCGTGAACTCGACCACTAGAAGTGGGTCGCCATACCTTCGTACAGTTGATCACTGGACACATGGTAAGCGTCAACATTCATGACCATGCATTCTCATCGGGTCATGAGTCAATGGTTGGGTTGACGATGCGTCCCAGTTAGGCTCCGGAGACAGATATATCTGAGGTGGATTTCGCATTCCAATAAGTGAGCGATGCGAACGTGAAGTGTAAGTTGTTTGTGATCTGTAATGTTATATTACATAATATTTTTAGTTCGCCTTAAATCGGAGAACCCCGAATTGTCGCCCATCATCATTCGCATCGCAGTCCGCTCCACCTGCAAGGAACATCCGCGCTTGCAGGGCGAAGCATTGGCATAATCTCAGTGCTAGTTGCCACATCAAGATGAAGATGAACGAACAAATGACAGAATAGTCGCATCAGCACAAGGATGTAAATGTATATCTGTGCATATGATACGATGAGGTGATTTAACCAAGTAACCTACGGTGTCATGGTAACGGATTCAACAGGCCCTAGATCACTAGATTGTTCGTGACTCGTGTACAATGTCACTGTTGGTGGCAAGGTTAGCACATCGTAAGGCACACCAAGTTGGCGGCCGGGATGAGACCACAAATATACCGCGTTCCGTGCCTTGGCGTCTTTTTCGCCTTGCCATACTTGCGGTCTGTCGTCATCGGTTTGGCCAACGTCAACGGTACCGTTCGAATCCGAGGTGAACAATGTGCCTTTTCTCAAAATAGGCGCTACCTCTGGCGCATGGGGGGCCAGCGTGAGTGTGCCTGCACCAAGGAAAGCAGCAAGTCTTATTTCGTTCCCGAGGTTAGATGTGGACTCTGTTCCTATTCGTTCTGTACGTCCAAGTTGGAGTGAACATTCAGGATACTGAAAAGGGTGCCCTAGACTCGGCCTTCCTGGGAGTTCTAAATTCACTTCATTAGTCCGCCAAAAGGCAACAGAGTGGTCTGGTAAATGGTGTGTTTATTTATTCTTTTGCAATCGTGTTGTGTTTTTCGGCGTTTCCGATAAATCGTTCACCGAATGAACAAACCCATCTTGTCTAGTATCACTTTGGTGGTCGCGCAAGACAGGAGACAGGTTAAATAAGTCCGACTATTGGTCGTTTGAAACACTGTATCACTTGCCACGCCAGACCCACGCCTTTCGAATTGGGGTGCCGATCGCTTGGCAGGTTCACAGTGCGACGGGAGTGCCATCCTGATGGAAGGTAAAGCAATATACTGTCTCTCTATCTCAACCTTATCAGGTGAAGGGAATTAATTTTTTATGCAGGCATTGCGAGTGCCAGAATGGAATCGAAGGGGTTCTCCAGTTGGATCTGTCTCACTCCGCGGACAGGCTTCCCTGAAGAAAATCGGATAAGACCCTTCTGATGCGGCTCCCGACCGCTTTATCTCTATGTGCGAGTTTCCCGACGAACGTGTCGATGACGCTGTCAGCGTTCTGACCCCGCTCAGCGAGCTCACGTTGAAACGGAAAGGTCACGGTAAACACCGAGTTTCACGTTACCAGTAACAAATAGCGGCGCGGAAACAGAATTCGAGCGTGAGGGGACGGATCTTGCAGTGTCGCATCATCCAGCTTGCTATCAATCTTATCGAGCGTGTGAGGACTGGGGCGCTACGGAGACACCACATGATTATTGGTTAGATAGGAAATTCGGCCATGGAAGCCGTCGAAAAATATCTCTGTGATGCGCCGGCCCGGTACTTTGACCCGACAGGGGCAAGGATCGTATACCAAATGGGTCGAACGCAGTCAACGCGTCCCTGAGAGAGGGGGCCATGACAGCAGCAGGTAAGTAAACCGGTTATTATCTGGGCCTTGCAAAGATGCGTACGACATCACGACCTTACTCCAGGTCTACCATTCCGGCATGACCACCTCAGGGGGTATGACCGTGACACAAACCACGGTTCGAACCGAACTCTGGGAATCCTGGTTGACCTAATCGGTGTCCGCTCGAGTCTGGGTCCGCGTCGACTCCGACTAAACCATGCAGCGTGATCGTTATAACAACCTTGGCAACACAGTTTGATATCTAAGGTTAGCTCTCCCGAACCTGTCAAACTTAACCTTGTACCGTACCCATCAGCGTGCCGCATGCATATCATGGCAATCTCCTTTCTGCACCCGTAACTCAACAGCGGTCAACGAACCACGCGCAGGATAATAGAGAATACCCACGTGCCGTCGTAGACGTCGAGGACGGGTCAACGGGCTTCCTTGTACTCCCTTTGGAATATGGTACTGATCGCGAGTTGACACAAAGCGTTTATGTTGGTCCC
Source organism: Boletus reticulatus (assembly GCA_038093535.1). Taxonomy (NCBI): domain Eukaryota; kingdom Fungi; phylum Basidiomycota; class Agaricomycetes; order Boletales; family Boletaceae; genus Boletus; species Boletus reticulatus. The sequence goes on from JBBPSJ010000134.1 coordinate 23,149, forward strand.
CACCGGCCCGTCAGCAACATATGACGTTACCCCGGAATTTCGTTGTCGCTTCAACACCACTCCCTTCCATGACCACAGCGAGGAGCCACTGATTTTTCTCTCTAACAGCAGTAAACCAGCATGAGGAAGACTGCAGTCGTTGTTGTGACGCTCGATTCAACGGCCCCGAAAAAGAATAGAGATTGGAGGGTCGGCCGCCGCAGGGCCTTAATCCCTACATAGATATGACCCACCTTGTCTTTGGGCACAATCGTCTGCATCTCCAATTGTCTGGGAAAAGAAATAATAAGACCACATGGAGCACGACATCAGGGACTTTTTTTTTTCAAAGAATTATTCTCGAGTGGCAGGTGGCATGCTACGAGCACTGCCAACGATGGGAATTACGATGGATCACGCAATAGTTGCATCGAGCCATTCCAGTGGAATCGAAGGGCCCAACGTTGATCCCCGTTGCAATAAAATAATAGGTCGATTGGAAACAATTATACATCCAATCTGGATAGTGGTTTACGGCCGCGGAGATGCCCGTCAGCAGCTGGATTTGTTACGTACCATGATAGTAGCACCCCACTACATGGCAAAGAGGGCGCAGTCAGCTTCGAATGTCAACAGTGATATTCAGCAGGCGGTACATACTTGGTTTTCCCGAGAGGAGGTGGTGGTCATGCTTAGTCATCATTTTCGGCGCATTTCTGACTTGGGCGTTCAGTCAGCAGAAAGACGACTTTCCCCAATTCCACATCCCCGCTATTGAACATGGTTTCAACGCATACCAGCCACGAAGGCTCACAAGAGCCCGCCCCGATAACACCAGGTGGGACGTATTCGATACAAGTGAGTCCTCGAAAATTTTATAATTTTTTTTTTCACACCCCAGTGGCCACACGCCAACCCCAATGCACTGTTGCTGACTCATCACACCCTCCAGACCGTCACAGTCGGATGTAAGATCTACATTCGTAGGTCGACACCGGGCGGTGGAGAAGAAGAACGTCTCGCAGAAATCCTTTCAATCCGTGATAAGCCTGTGAATGCTTATGCTGCTGCCGCCGCCGCCGCCAGCCGGCGCGCCACGCGAGGGAGCATCAAGGAAGAGGAACCCGAACCCAAGCTCGAGGATAAATGGGAATACTTTGTCCATTGGGACCAGTTCAATAAACGATTAGATGAATGGGTCACTGGTTCGCGGCTCGTCCTCAGTCGTGACTTGGAATGGCCTCGTCCCAAGCCACCCCCAGGCAAGAAAGCCGGTCCTGGTATACAGAAAGCCCCAGGCAAAGTTCCTCGCTCGCAGTCACTTCTCAAGAAAGCCACTGCTAATGCGGCCGCCGCCGCCTCACCAACGCCAGCCTCAACGCCTGGGCCGGGCGCAGGACGTGCCGGGTATACATCACCCTCCCCCGCGCCATCACTCAAACGCAAGACTCTTCACGAAGAGCAGGAGGAGGAAGAGGAAGAAGAAGAACCAGAGGATGAAGATCTCGATGCCGAAGGAGAGATGGATATCGACGCCGAAGGTGAAGCCGAAAGCGACACCTTTGAGCTCAGCGTCAACGGCACCCCACCGGAGCCACCGGAGCCCGTCTCTTCGTTCAGTAAAGAGCAAGAGATCGAGAAACTTCGAACCTCGGGCTCCATGACACAGTCTATCTCAGAAATTGCGCGCGTGAAAAACCTCAATCGACTCCAGATCGGCAAACACGAAGTCGATGCGTGGTATTTCAGCCCTTATCCAAGAGAGTACGCACATCTGCCCGTGCTGTACATTTGCGAATTCTGCCTGTCATATTTCCCATCGTCGATGATGTTGTCCCGTCATCGCCGCCGCTGTACGATGCTTCATCCCCCAGGAAATGAAATATACCGACATGAGGACATATCATTTTTCGAACTGGATGGGAAACGCCAATTGACATGGTGCAGAAACCTCAGTCTGTTATCAAAATGCTTTCTAGATCAGTAGGTGTCATGTCCGCGGCGCCGACGTTTGCCCCTCGATGCTCAAGTTAAATTTACAGTAAAACTTTGTACTACGACGTGACACCATTCATGTATTATGTCATGGTGAGTAACGCCCCTCTACCACCTCTCATCGCCGACCTTTCCGTCTTAGACCCAGCGGGATTCCACTGGCTGTCATATCGTCGGCTATTTTTCCAAGGAGAAAGAATCCGCAGAGAACTACAACGTTGCCTGCATTCTAACGCTTCCGCAGCATCAGCGTCATGGTTACGGCAAATTCATCATCGAATTCTCTTACGAGCTCAGCAAGAAGGAGGGGAAACTCGGGAGTCCTGAGAAGCCGCTCAGTGATCTGGGTCTGCTCTCATACAGGGCATACTGGGCCGAAGTGATCGTGGAGCTTCTGCTCAATGCAACGGACGAGCTTAGCGTTGATGACATCGCGCAGAAAACGTCCATCACCCACGCGGATGTCATGAATACGTGAGTTCCATTCTATTCCATCTGTATGACTAGACATGATGCCATTGAATCTAGGTGCACGACGTTACAATTATTCAGACATTGGAAAGGTCAACACATAATATGTCTGTCGGATGCCGTGCTTGAGAAGCACGAAAAAGTACGCAGCAAGCGTAGACGACGCATCCACCCTGAACATCTCATTTGGAAGCCTCCTGTCTTCACCCGGGATCAACTCCGGTTTTACTGATGGACTTTTTCATGTATTCAAGTTTGTGTCTTTCGTTTACTATTTTGCTGTCCACTTCATCTTCGTTTGTCATTGTTCGTTTGACGATACCTCAGGGTCATCGTTGTAGCTTTAGCATCTTCCGTTTCTAATCCATCACGGCGAATGCTGTTATACCACTGTAATACCTACACGCTTGTCTCCCGTGGCGTGCCTCAAGTGCTCTAGCCCCGATGGCAAAAAAAAGAATTGGAAATGTATCAAGTATGAACCAGTTCGTCCTCCCGTAAACCCTGCGCTCGTCTTCTCAACACGATCCCTTCCTCCTCGCTCGTCTGTCCAGACCCCCTCCCGTCATTTTCGGTGAACGTGTGCAATGGCATGCGTGGAGTAATCGGAGACGGGGGTCCAGACACTGCAGGTGAAAACACGCCCACGCCAGCCAACCGCAAATCGTCCTCTCCCGTGAAGTAGTACTGGTGCGGCAACGCATTCGATGCGTGCGTCCGACTCTCTGTCCCGATCTGCTGATTTTGGCCCTGATGCTGCGCTTGCTTCCGTACAGCAGCAGACACAGTCTCGGAGACACCGCAATGCCCGTGGCCATCTCCACCCGACTGTGCCTCTTCCGTGTCCTCGGGCGCGAGGCCCTCGGAACCACGTACCGGTCCCTCCGACAAGAAAACGGTCGGCACACGCTCGGAGACAGGTACCGCCACAGTAACGGAAGCGCGTCGTTCATCGGCGGTGGTGTCGGTGTCGCTTGTGGAGGCCTTGACATCGTCGACGACGCCGAGGGTGCGTGCGATCACGTACGAGGTCACGTCCTGTTGTTTTGTATTTGTTCAACGGGCGACGGGGAGTGGCGTTGGTGCGTTGATGTGATAACGGGGATGTGCAGACATCCATTAACCGGGAAAGAAAAAAAAGGGGGGCGTTAGTGATATGAAGGAAGGGGGAAGCAAGGGAAGGCAAGTGGAGGGAAAATGATGAAAGTGATGACGGAGTACGAGTACGACAACCGTAACGGATACGATACGACATAGTAGTCGGCGTCAAGCGAGTAAAAAAAAGGTGGAGATATGAAGGTCAAGACGAACCTTGAAAGGTTGGGACAGGAACATCGGAACGGTTCGCCGTACCGTCCAAAATAAATAAATTTAGAAAAAGTGGAATAAGGATAAAATAAGGTTGAATAAAGTAGAGGTGAGCCGTCCATTTTGAGGCAAGCACCCAAAAGATAAATATCCCTTGATTACGGAAAGAAATGGATATATGATGAGAGAGGGACGTACGAGGAGCGTCAAGAGGACGACAGGGAGGACGAGTACAAGAGCCAAAATCCGGAAGGTCGACGCCACGCGACCGACCCATGATTTGGGCTGGTAATGCCACAGATAGGTCACGTAGGTGTCCCAGAGGCGATAAGGAAGTGTCAAGGCGGAGTAAGACGATGCTGATTCAGAAGACAGTGGGCCCAAGGAGGGTGATGACGGCCATGTGCCCATCATGGCATAAACTGATGGTGACTGATCTGGACGGTTACAAGGATTTGTGAAATCTTATGCTGTCCCGTGGATTAGACTCTCGTCAATCCCCGTTGCTTACGATAGGGCGCAGTGGAGGAAGGTCGGAGGCGGGAGAGGTCTGGGAAATAACTTGGAGCGTAAATAGCAGGACGCCGTAAGCTGCTGTGCCCTTCAATGTGCTTGCGCCTAGGATCCAGAGCCAGTTGTGAAAAGAATAATCACAGAGACTCACGATCGTCACGGTCAACTCGAGGGCTGCTGTGTGGGTGTGCGTGCCAGTACAAAGTGTGATGATAATGTGATGATGACTGGTCGCGACAGGGCTGATGGAAGGCCACGTGCCAACCAATTTGCCACAAAGTTAACTCTCTCTCGTTCAATGACGGAGACGCCACAAGAAGCAAAATGTCTATGAATGCATTTAGATTCTCAACCCGATAGTACAGACATGACGAGGCTACATAATGTCTTCCAAAGAGAGAGTTAGGGAAGTCCATTGGTGTACAAATAACTACGACAGATGATCCTATGTTGAACAGCAATGACGAACGAAGCAAGAAATTTACGACACAATGAGAACATATGCAGACAAGCAGATCGCGCTGCGAATAGCGTTAGCGAGGCAAAGACGTGCGGACAAAACAAGAGACGAGGCTACGGGAACATAATACTGGAGGGGAATACTACGCCGTCGGGCCGGATCATAACGATTGGTCGACGTTTGGCGACCTGATTTTCTGGTGGCAAACACCCGAGGACCTCAGTACACCTCACCTCTACATACGGTGAGGGTTCCGAGCCGAAGAAGATATGAATGGGCTCCGCCTTGTTGAAATTTTCTCCGTAAACAGTGAGCATCTTGCTGATATGAGGGTGAGGCTTTGCCAGGACACCACGCGACGTTGCACAGTTTGTCTTGGGTGCTTCCGCAGCACGATCAGGGGGGAGGTATTTTACGACTGCGGGGAATGGTGTGACCGGCTTCGAAGGAATGGGGAACGACTGGGTTTGCGGTGCATTTTGATTGTCAAACAAAACAGGCGGAACGTAAAAGTTGTACCGCACTTGGTCTGAAAACAACGTCGTCAGAATGGAGGTAAAAGATGAAACAACATAGTTGGTATGTTTACCTGTGCCAACAATCGTCCAAACACTTGTTTCACCAATATCAACTTGCCACAGCGCCCCGGATGATGCACCGGAATCACTCGAAGATCCCCGACGACCAGATGTGGCAGAGCCCGCTGATGTGGGCCTTCTCCGTGCCTTGGGACCTGGGTTCTTGACGATGCCACCGGCGCTCGACGTGGAACGTTTACCCTTCTTGACACGGCCGCCATCGTTGGAATAGTCATTCGACGATGATGGAGAGGCGGGCTCGCTGTTGACCGTGCCGTTGCCTTGACCGAAGTAGTCAACACCATTCGACATTGATGCCGGGGTCGAGACAACGGGGGATCCCGGAAGAATCGGTGACGCTGACCCAAGACTCTGGGGAATATTCCATTGCCGACCATCAACTGGGCGATAGGTGTTCACTTTCTCGCCCATGCAGGACAAGAAAGCGCCAGTCTGGCCAGGTGTGCCGGGCTCCGGCATACCCTTGGTGGAATCGAATACCTCGAAGGCGATCTTGTGCAGCTGGGATACAGGGTCACCACAAACCTCGCCAGGGGCGCAGTAATGGTCTGCCACGCCTTTTGCGCCTTCCTGGAGGCCACCACCAACGACGGTCGTCTGATGGTCCACTTTGCGGATGATAAGGACGGGAGAGACGACACCAGAGACAAGGCATTGCAGCACAACCGTCTGGTTGTAGTAGACCGGAATTTGTGAGCCGTTGTTTGTGAAAGGGATCGCATTGGGGGGAGGGGAAGGGTACTCAGGCTGTGGTGGCGGTGGCGGCGGGGCGTCAATACCACCAGAAGGTTTGTTCACGTCAACAATGTACATAACGAACGGATCCCAACTTGCGGTGCGAGCAATGAAAGACGGCGTACTAGACCTCACACGACTGTCAATGCCCATAAGTGGTGCACCGTCAGATCCCTTGAAAGAGGATCCAGAACCGGAAACGCAAAGGTATTTCGTAGACACAGTTTGAGAGCGTAGGCGGTGGAACAGAGAAATGGTCGACCCGTGATTGATGCACACTACCAAAAGCCAATTCAATTTAATCAAGTGGGGCGAGTGAATTCCAAATTTGACGTACGCTCGAGATTCTTGGCGCTTTGCCTCTTTTTGCTTGGTTTGCTGATGACCTTGATGGGCCGGGAAGGGAAAGTCCCGATGACACGCTCAGGTTCGTCGTCAGATGAGGGTGCTGTAATCTTGACGAGAGCCTCGACTTTCTTTTTCTTCTCATCAACGTCTGAAATGAAAAGCTGTTTGCCGACACAACGACCAATATAGGTGGTGCCCGTGGGGGCATCGTTTACGTCAAAAATCTTGCCAGATGCAGAAGTCCATTCGATGGTGCCCTCCTGCGGGACGGGTTCGCCGGAGATGCAAACAGTGACACGTGGCGGACAAAGCTTTGGCTCCTCCCCGCGGCGAACAACGTCTGTCCACCATGAGTTGCCAATCATGATCGCTGTGGGTGGGGGACAAAGGAAGCGCTTCTCGGTCCCGTAAGATTTTTGTGCAACCTTGGAGGACATCACAATGACGGTCCTTTCGCCAAAGGCAAGGCGGTTTGGAGTCCGCACGTACTGGTCCAAGTAAGGGCTATCGAGGATAAGCCTAAGTATGGGAAATTTCAAATTAATAGAGGACGGGACTCACCGGATAAACGTCTGCAAGTCGTTTGACGAACCCATACCCGGGCCGTGTCGCAAGCCAGGGAAGCCAGTAGCAATACTGGGCATCAAGGACAGGTCGGGATGGGTATTGTGACCCAGATATTGGTGGATATCATCGTAGCCTGGAATGCCTGAGTCAGGACGGAAACAGTGGGTGGCCTGTGGGGCGACACCTGTTCGAAACATGTCAGGACTGTGGCCCACGTGGGAGATGGAGCTGGGCGAGAGGGAGTTGTGCGGGAAATGGGAGTCGTGCTGATAGCGACTCATACGATCCTGGAACGGCTGGAGCGCAGAAGGTGGGTAGCCAGCACTGTTGGTCATACCATAATCATCGGGGAAGTCTGAGTGATAACCAGTGTTGGGGATGCGACGGTCAGGGAGGTCGGGATAATGACCATCGGAGAAGCCTTTCTGGTGACCATTGAGAGGAAAGACGGGGGAGTGCTGTATGCCGGTGATAGGGTCGCTTGGGGTCAGAGGGGAGACCTTGCCAGAGCTACCACTGTAGGAAGAAGGGACGCTGCTCATGATGTCGTACGAGCTGCCGTTAGAGTGGGCAAATGTGGGGACGGTATCCGAAAAGGAAGAGCGGGGGTAAGAGTTGTCCTGCGGGATGGTATAGGTAGGGCCGAGCGAGGACGAGGATGAAGAGTTGGCGCGATAACGCGAGGAGGAGAAGGAGCTGGGGTTGTTGTTGAACATGTCGTAGGAGGGGTGGTCAGGCACCTCCATGGGTTCTGCGTGATCGAAGTTTTGAGGGGGGATCGACTGGGAGAGATGGTGGTGAGAAGGGGAAGCGGTGTCGACGGACTGGAGAGAAGAGAAGGTCTGATCGAGATCCGCGGGGTAGAGACCATGCGAGGGCTGGTGCGCGGTGGCAGCACCAAAGTCCATTGTAAGTTGGGAGGGAGGAGGAGGAGAGGGAGGAGGAAGAGGAGATGGAGGAGGAGATGGTGGTGGTAGCGGACAAAGACGAGACTTGAAGTAGTTGTTTGCGCGGATGGGCGATGTCGAGCAAATGGGTGATCGGGCGTCGGGAGTTGCCGCTGTCACATCACGGAGCGACCAGATTCAGCGATCACCTCAAACCCAAGGAAATGAACGGATCCGTACCAGTTCACCTGGGTAGCGTCCACAACACCAACTCCGGTCAGTGAATGCTGTAAATTGACCTTAAATTACGATCAGAATGCGGTCGTTTCAGCCACGAGCCACACACCCGTCTTCCAAGACAGCGAGCAGAACTAGAACCACGAGGGCACCAGTTTTGAATCCGCACCAAATGAGGCCGTGTTCCTGTTTGCGACAGTCGCGCTGACGTTATGACACTTGTTTCTTGCTACGTGGACGCAACTCGTGATCAACAAGGCGGACGTAGGCTGATCTCCCGTGCCACAGGCGAGGGGGATTAAGGAAGGGTGCGCGAAAATGGGAACACACCGCACCGTTCCATCACTCCTCCGCTTTTATATCTGTGGATTTGCACGGAACTTTAATTGTGTCTAGCCAAGATCGTCAACACCGCGGCGGCACTGATTTCGTGAAAAATAAAAAAGGCCCCGTTTTCTTGCTATCAAACCCTTCATTCGTGTCTCGGCAAGCCCTCAAAGATCTACTGCGAGTCCTCATTTACATCCCCCTCCTGCCTTTTTCGTCCTGGTCTGCTTTCCCTGACCCATCAGTGCTCGGTATATTTCCAGGCGAACCGTTCCGTATTTTGGTTCCTGTCTTCCGATTGGTCCCTGTCAAGCTACCTTGTGGCAATTACTCTGCGTGGTCGCACACTCGGCGGATTTAATTGCACTTTCGACACAACTCCCCCCTTAGATCGTTGCTATTTTCGACATACTCGGTTTTTCCCGTAAAATGAGGTACATTGTCCAACTTCATCACATGAGGGTCCCAGTCATTCTGGGTTACCGTTGGGTAGGCGCCTTGACATATCCTCCTCCCAATCTGTCCTTTGAACGCTATTTTTGGCGGGACCCGCACTCTTCTCCTTGCTTCAGTCTCGCACACGCTCAGATTACCCGGGAAGGACGCATCACCTCCCCTCCTGCCCGTCCCACCGCGGTTCACGGCGCTATCGACGATCTTCCCTCATCTTCGGATACGTGACCCTTGGTGCATAGTACAGCATCTCGTGCCGTGCATGTGCTAACTCATCCCCTGCTCTTAATCATTATGAGATCACCTCAAGAATTCGGCCAGGCGCTCGGTTGCACCCGATCATATCCTCCTGACGGCATCTCTACTTGTGCCCTCTCCGCCACCGGGTTCCGTCCCGTCTGTTGCGATCGCGCGGACTTTATATCAGAGACTGATGCAATCACTCAAAGCCCTACCGAACGGCCTCCTTCTTGTTATTTTTTTTCGTGCTCTCGGTTGCAAAGAGTAACCAGATGACAAACTCAACATATCGTTTCTCTGTATTTGGCTGACAAGCGACCCCATGGCATCCACGAGCATATCCGGTATGGAAGGTGCTAGCCTATCGTCTTTTTCCAAGTTTAATCGTGAAATGATGCCGCGATGCGTGTGCTTTCACACCCCAGTTTTCCTTATCTTTTCTTTCTTTCTTTTTCCTTCCATATCTCCATTCCATACTTTTTACTTTTTTTTTTTTTGGGTACGAATCTCTAGATCACCCTTTTTTTTCACCTTTTTGCCTGCCTTCACCAGATGAGGTGACACATGCCCCTTGGGTGAGGTCGCAGGATCGTTATGCACCGTTACCACGAGTTTATCTCAGATAGGCCAACCGGTGAGAGAGCAACGTTATGAATTGGTATCTTTTTGCTTATGCGTCGATCGACTGTGCGATTTAATTTCGGAAAGTTTCCTGTGATGAGGACAACCCTCGACCTGCGTGACAGTTTACTTCCGTGGGGGTCGTCATGCCTCGCGCGCCTCGTACGTACTTGGGCTCTGCAGGGGCTTAAAGTTGACCCCAATGCCATGGAGGCCGAGTGGGGCGATTTGATGCAAAAAAAGGAGAACAAACGCCGACTGGAGACTGAGTCACAGATACCATCTGATACCTGTACACATGTATCGCTCGTAAACTGAGTGCTGGGCATTGGACGCTTGACGGGGAGCACGACAGTATTATTAACAAGTGAACATTCTGCCCCAAGGCGGCAGCAATTGAGAGTAACTAGGGGCAACGGGACTGTTTTTTTTTCCCGTGTACTTTGGTGCAAAGCATGATCTTGGACATGCTCAGTGAAAAGCGCCACAGGGAATTTTACTTCGACGAAAGCCCACATGTGACATTCGCTACCGTAGTCCTTACGTTTCGGAAGAAAGATGGTCTATCGGACGATCGCTAGCAAACCCTGACAAGCACCGCCCCCTTTAACGATAAATTGCATCACGACGACAAGGGGCCTGTCAGGAACATGCAAAAGAGGGTCGCCTCGGACCCCGCGCAGAGAAGTAAGGGATCATGACCCCCTCAAGAGTTTGTGGGATGATGACATGGGTGAGGTGATTCTATGACAGACCGGTAGCGCACGCAACTCAATTGACGTGAGCGTGGCACTACGGAGACAACGTTGAAAGTCAGCATGGATGAGCAACGGCACGCTGAGTCAAGAGCGCACCGAGTCAGGCCAGAGGAGGTTTGGACGAGACTGATCCATCAACCGGTGTTGATGGATTGATCAGAAGAGGACCGGTGGTACGATCACGATCAATGGGCATAGGATGGAATGCGCGCCCGACTGGTGAGGCCGGTGGAGAGCAACACTCACGACGACCGATTGATGGCGAATTAAGCGGCGCCGTGGAACAAAGCTGTGCTGGTCACGATACGACAGCAATGCGCACGATGAGTGCGGAGGATTCGAAAATCAACAGAATAGGGTTGGCTTCAGACGTGAAGGATGGCATGAGAGAGATGCAGTGCTCAAGACAGATAGTCTGGCCAAGCGGAGCGGGCTGGACAACCCGGACAGTGCGTGAGAGGATTAAACGTATTTAAGCGAGGAAGACACACCTTCTGTGAGGACAAGGGTCATCAAATCAGAGGATGGAGGAGTACAAAGTGATTCATTGAGGTGTATGTGATAAATTATCATGGGCAGGAATGCTATACCAGCGGTGTCAATATCGACTTGAAATCTGAAATGAAACATCAGATCAAGAAGATCAACAGCCCCAGCACTGTATACGAACTGTGGTGAGGATGGCTGAGCTATTGGATGGATCAGAGTGCGTTGAGTGGACGTTGTGGTGCTAGTTCGGTTCGTGGTGGTGTGTGGGTAAAGTGTCAAATCTGCGTTGCCGTGGGTCGTCAGCGCAGCCAGGGCCTGCCAGCACGGCTCAGCGACAACCAACCGCGCAGACCTCGTCCGCTCATCACAGCTCAGCGCGCAGCCGTCAGGTCGTGAGTAGCAGCGGTCTGACTCGATTTTTTCCATTTTCTTTGCGTTGTACATCCAATTCTATCTCCCTGGCCAGCCGCGCAGCCCGTCTTTGCAGCGAGCCTCCTTAGACTCTGCGCACTGCTCGTCAAGTTCGAACTGGATTCAGAACACCATGTCAGCAGCTGCGTATCGCTTGGAAACACCTCGTCCTCGCCCTCCACCACCTCCATTGCGCCATCCTTCCCCAAGGACCTCAGTCCACATCACCCAAAGTAACCAGACACTCCTTTATGACCTTCCTTCTTCACCCCCAACTAGTCCAATTCTCCCCAAGCACACTCCAGTATCACCATCATCGCCGTCGTTCCCCGGTGGCAGAGCCAGGGGCCGCAGAGGTGGTCGCACAGGTCCGACACCCCCGGCCCGTAATCGCTCCTCGACACCGCTCGGCGTATCACAAAGTGACCTCGAGAAGTTCACTGACTATTGTCGCTCATGGTACTTTATTATCTCGTACTTTCTTTTCTCGCCTTATTTGTTCACGCTGTTTGATAGGTACTTTGACCAAGACGAGGCCGCTGGCCGTATCATGACACAAACGTTGGCCAACGTAGCGCCATCCCAGCGTGCACTCTATTCGCGCCTTCAAGCGTCCGTTCGTTCTGCTTATCACGCGAGCGTCAATGCACGACGACATGCGGAATTTCAGGCACATATCTGTGCTACACAGCCAGGTGGTTCCTTGATGCCTCATTCCCGCGCAAACCCAAGCGGACCTATGGCAAGAAAGGAACGCTTCGAGCGACTGGATAGGTTTGTCAGGACTTGGTGTACCATGGGCATGCCAGGAACGAAACCCTTCTTCGAGGCGCTGTGGGCGGTCATGCGATTACAAGTGCTCCCAGAACAACTTGGAGGTGCAGGGGGCAACAGAATTCAATGGGAATTGGACGATGCCGTGTTCAAGGAAGCAGCGTACGTTCCCTCGCCATCCATCTGGCGTTGGCTTTCTGGCTTAATAATGCTCCACATCTCTCTCACACAGTGGCAAAGACTTCATGCTCGAAGCTATCGACATCCTTAAAGGGGTAAGTCCTCTTTTCCCTTAATATACACTTTGATACGATTACCTTTTAGGTTCTTGCCTTTGAGGAGGTGCCTTCCTCGGGTGCAAAGTGTCCCAGCTTTGGTTCCCATATGCCATCGTCCTCCCTTTCGATTGGTAAATCAATTTCGGTATCCACCCCTAGCACTTCGCGTGCACCAAAGCCATCGCCAATTTCCGTGGCTACTCACAGTAAACGTGCGCGAGCACCGAGTGACCCATTCTTGGACATGCCCGCACTCTCGCACTCTCTCCCATCTGCATCTTCTTATTCCTCTGGTGTCACGATACCACCACCTTCCGCAACAGAAAACCCGGAAGATGGTCCTCCCCCACATGATCCTGATGTGGAAGAGGAACTGCAATTAGCTCCTCTCCGCTCAGATCTACCATCTGAAGAAGTAGATGACGTGTATTTGCGTATTTGGACAACACCCAGTCTATCGAACCCAGAGTATCTATCCTTGTTGACTGTTTTTCCTTCATTCATTACCCGAGGATCGCCACCTCGCTTCTCCGTCCCAACCCATCCTCGAGTAACTGATATCGAGGAGGGAGAAGAAGAGAGAGTGGAAGGCGAGGAAATTCGCTATGGCACCGGTTCGATGTGGGTGAGCGCCAAGCAACGGGGCGGCGGATACAAGGGCGGATGGTGGACGCGGTTCATCCTCTGGTGGCGAAGAGTATTTTGTTAGGATACCCCCTTCACCTCCCTTCAACCGGGACGCATTCGAGATTCGACAAGCATACTGAACAATATGTATCATTCTTTTTGTTTATCACATGCATTGTGGATTTGCACATTCGTTCAGATACCTCTTTCATGCACGGATGTTGTTTGATTTGGACATGACAGCGAGACTTTACTTTTTTTGTTCTACTGGGACGCTTTTCTCCTTTTTTTTTGTCCTTTCATCCTCGTGGTGCCGTAAACGGTGGTCATACGGTGATGGTCCAGGTGGTACCGACCGGGACCGGTTGCCGTCACTTCATAATGGAACGGGTCCGTGGGCACTGATGGCACACCCGAATACAGTGAAAAAAAAAAAAGAAAAAAGCTGCCGCACGGCCGTGTAATCACAACACAGACATTTGCGGTGATGGAACCAGAAACTTCTACGCAGAATGTCTCAATCAAACCAGTCAACGCCGCCGCGTTTCCCTCAGGTTTGATACCTGCTTGGCGACATGGCATTCTCTCCCTCATTTTTTTTTCTCTTCTTGTTTCAACTTCTGCTTCCGCCCGCCCCCAAAGTATGGAGGTATCGTATCTAGCTCCGGCGCGCGGGCCAATGTTGATTTGAAATCTGAATCTGGCTCGCCTGGTGATTGACCTCAATTATAATTAACCACCTAGGTAACAGGATTGAGTCCTTCAGACATCTTCCTTTGATGCGGCGGCAGGGCGCCCGCATAAAAAAATGTTGCAGGTGGTCACGACGGCGAACGCTGACCGACATGCATAAATCCAAAGGTGTGAGTCACCTGTCGCCCGACATCATACAAGCACAGACATGGCGCGCCGCCCCGTGGGTCTGGAGGAATGGCGTGTATTCAAAGATAGAAGAGCAGCGCAAGGGAGGCGCGAGAGAGGCTGTAGTCAAGCAACCTCGGCATGAGATCCCGCATCCGTACGCGATTTAGAGGCGTTTCCACTCGGGTGGTACCACGGTATACCAGGAAACTTTTTGGTTTCCAAAACACGTTTCGACGCTTTGTCCGCTGTCTACCTCAGACGTACGTGCGTCGCAGCTCTGGAACAAAGCGGAGACAATAAGTCATCATGGCCATCCCCGTTGCTCCCTTCCTGTCCTCGTTTCTTGTGCAAGCTTCCTTTCTGTCTGTTTCCTCGTTCTTGCACGGGTCCGGATGAAATTTAGTGCGTTCGGGCGCCCGCCCGTGTGTGTGTTCGAGAAGGGTCGCGATCCACGACGTGGATTAGACTTTGACGTGTACATACACACGGGCAGGGTGTTCGCGTGCTCCGTCAGGAATAAGAATTCCCTCACTATCGACCTGCGGGTTTAAATCGGTGAGAGATCGTGGATGTGGTCGAAGCAGAGATGACAACATGGGACGTGCATGGTCGAGCGATCGCAATATACTGCCCCCGGACGGCGGGAATATGTGATGGACCTAGTTGCACTGGTTTACGTGGGCGGCGGCGCCACCCCCCAGTGGACCCAGTCTAGGTGTTGGAGCACCCCAAAGGTGGGGGTAGTTGGTACCATATGGGCTTATCTCCCCAACTCACCTTCGAGTTCCCTCGTTGCGTTATCCCGCATTGACATGCATGGATGTACCTGTCGTGGCGCGTGGCGCAATGCACTGACACAAATCGGGACGTCCGGTCGCCAATCTAAGACGAATTATTGACAAAAGAACGTACATTCAATGTCATGCTGTTGGAGGGTTTGATCGCTGCGCACACATGACCTCGTACTTCCACTAGTACTTGTCTCTCTTTCGCCCCGTTGGCTAATTATATGCATCATGTACGGGTGTTTTGCATCGCCTCGTATGTTGATGGGCTCCTGCGAACAGCTGCGGTCGCTGAAAATAGGTAGGTGAGCAGGTGGAAGAGTAACTCTGAAAATAAAGTTCTCGTTCAGCGACGAGTGGTCGACTCGTTGAGGCTCAAAATCAAAGTTCAGATCTACCACGTGAGGGCGTCGCGCGTAGTAGTCCGAGTCGTGTGTATCCACTTATCATCACATCATGATCAATTTATTTTAGACAAAACAATTCCACCCAACTCCGCATTCCCAACTGAAGAAAATCCGTATAGAAACATATCATGGCGAGTCAGACAAACGCAGGTACGGGGGCCATGTTACCTGCATGGTTAACCTGCGGCGCCTTGTTGCTACGTTGAATCGATTTTGCTTGACGTGTGATTTTTCATATTTCCCGTGGCCATTGGATGCTGGACTGCTCATCGGGGGTACTCGGAGGCATCCAAGGTATGAATGTGTCAACTGACATGATGTCGCGGTGTTGACCCGGTGCTCAGTAATTTTTTTTCCCTGCGTAGCATTGTTGACGGTTCAGAAAGACCAGCCGACGACTCATTCTCAGACTGTCCAGACAGCGGGCGGCTCAGCATTGAATAATAATAAAATAATAAAATAGAGCACACAGAACTTTTGCGTCTTCAAACGTCGGACCCGTTCCTCCCGCCGATCCATCTTTCATTTTACTTTATCCTTTTTTTTTTCCAGAAAAATTCACATTCCGCCTTTGCTCTCCAGCTGTGCTGTTCTGCTATCTGAGCAGGTATACGGAGGCCATCCACGGCGCGCGAAACAACCATGCGAACGTCAGCGACCGCCGCCGGATACCTGCGCTGACTCATTCGCAGACTTACCGACGGTTCTCAGAGCTTTCCCGAACCCTCTCAACTGCGTGGGCAGGTTGAGGCTATCTGGAAAGCATGCAAGGTTCCTTCCGCCCTTCCCTTGTTCCTTTGTCCCCCGTTTCGCCACGCGACCCCCTGGTGTACAGGCACAGAGGCGCTCGAATTGCGATTGGCCCCATTGTGTGCGCTCGCAAAAGCCTACAACCCTGCATGATCGATCTTGGTTCGTTTCTTCACTCTGACGTCCTCTGTATACGGGACGCATCATTGCGTTTCCGTCACCCCAATTTTATACTTCTCGTTTCGAGGCACACAATGCTATTATGTGTGGGGAAGAAACACTGACTGTAATAGACCGATAGGCGTAATGGAAAGGGTCAGTCCTGCCAATGCACCTCATTTCGCCAACGCTGGACGAGCCTGAGGATTCTCATCCTCCTTTACGGGTGAACTGCATGTAGGTTCGAGTCCAGCACGATCGACGATCGACGACGTCCCTCCAGGATTCTCTATAACCCTTGATTTCTTATCGACGCCATTAACCTACCGATCGTATGGTGTTACGTTTCGGTCAATCTCTGATGCAATCACACACACTTGTCCCTGTGATCAACGTTGCTTGGACCCTCTCGATTGAGGCCGCCATGTTAATTTCTAATGTCCTAGGGCCCCATCCAAATGCCTTTCAGCGAGGCTCGGCTCTCGGAAACCAGTATTCATAGCCATGAACGACGTCGGTACGGACACGCTCACCGATGCTACGCCACGAAAAGCATGTGGAGCCTTGTAAAGGCACTCTTAAGGTATGCTCGCGCCCACTCGTCGTGTCATCTAACACGTTGTCCTCCCTTGTCCTGTGAAGAAGACCTTTCTCGAAGAATAACGTATTCACCCAGATCAAGACATGCAACATCTAGATTCGTGACGACTGCCCTAGACTTCCCCCAAAAGGGACATGTATGTAACGTGCCAAGCAAGTGCCTACAGGTTCTTGTCCGACCTGAAAGATGCTGGAGGGCACGAAGGGGCGTTGATTCATGCTCAGCGCTCGTCGCAAGCAGAGACCCATGGACTTGAAGGTGACCATTGACAAGGGCGATTGAGGATAAGCCATCGTCATGAGCATGAGTTCATGTATTGCGCTCAACCGGTATTGTTGTTGTCACAATGTCGTCCCGTACAACCTCACTCGCACCTCCACCCTCGCCGAGAGCAGCTTGAATACAATAACATATCACATCGTGGTCTCGGCGTGCACAAAGTCCACTCATGCTGCCCTCGATTTCCTAGTGACCGCCAACGCGAACGTCAAGAACCTAGCGGTCTGTTGATTCATCTGACTCTCAATGAGACTGGATGCTTCGAGTCGGCTGGTAGTGCTCTAGTACCCAGCTTTGCGCCGCGGGCGCACATATACATCCATTCAGAGAGCTGCCATATGTTATTTACGACGGATGTACATATGCCCCGGGCCTGTAATTGTCGCGTTCGCCAAAGGGCGCTTGTTTGTTATACATCTAATACTCCTACATCGATGCTGTGAACCATCATGCGGGTTTAAACTCTGTTACAAGTGATGAGGGAGCCACCACCAATCTCAATAATGCAACAGAGTATGTAGCATGAAAACAGCGTATGTGCAATCTTGAACCGGATCGATTCGTAAGTGATTCAAGCACACTGACAGCGGCCTCAACCATATTCATCCAACTCTCCCCTGTATGTCTTCCAACCCAGGAGTTTAACCATTTCCTTCGGACGCCGGGCATAGAACCAAAGTTCGGAGTAGAACGCGATACCTGTACAGAGAGGGGTCACGGCCGGCACCAACTCTGCTTCAATAACCGAGTCCAGGACATCTATGTGAAACACGGGTGGCATATCTGTCCGAGGCTCGCCAGCCATTTCTTTGAAGGCAGTTCAGTGTAACCTCGTGTCGATGGCGAGAGCAGTCCAACTAAGCGGCTGGCGATATGTTTGCCAAAAGAGCCTGGTGTGATTCCACCTGGTGTGTTCGAGCCCCAATCCGGATTTATGGAGGGGTATTCCAAGTGCGGCAATGCTGGTGCCAATGTGAGCAGATCGGTGTCTGTCAGCTCCACGTTCTGCTCGATATCGGGGCCTGGGTTATAACGATTGCTGGATGCATTGCAAGACCGCGGGTCTGCCAAGTAAAGTAAGAGAGACCCTGAGCGAACGCCGTTACTCTGGAGGCAAGATGATGGAAGTAATTTGAAGCTCTTGAAGGCATGTCTGAAGGAAGAAAGCTCCCACTTGGAAGGGGAATTGGAGACGACGACAGTGAGAGTCATGAAAGCAGGATCCATATTGTAATTTTGATCCATGCAGATTGGAGAGGGAGGGGAGTCAGAAGTTGGGTCAACCCAGGCATACGGGACAGATAAATAAGCAAACCAGAGTTTGGGGGTTTTCACCACCAGCGGATACAGTTGGAGACGATTTTGCTGAATACGACATCAGACTGACGCACGCCCAGAAGCAGATTCTTGATATTAGGGGAGAACTCAGGCAGTGACCTACCTACGAGAATCCTGGAACCAGCGTGGGATCTTGAAGCTGACTCAGATCAAGGAGACGGGAGGAGATAGACATTTGGCTTTAGTTTTACATTCACAGTTTGGTAGTCAGTAGCCAGTGGAGGTTTGGGAAAAGTTGCTCAGGGGCAGGTGTGTCTGAGAGAATCCCGATTGATTTCTCCGAGCCCGAATCTGAAGCCCAGAATGCATCGGATCCAACACGTGTGATATCCCACTCGGTCCGCGTAAGCGGTCTGCTAAACGAATACTCCTTTGACGAACGCTGAGAGAGAATTGACAGATACTTACCATCAGGTGAAGTGGATAGTGTAGTTGTAATCATCTTGTCTTGTCCCCGGATTGTTGATGAGATGCTTCTGGAGCCTTATCTCCAGGTAGTTAGCGAGATGCTTCTCGGAGACATAGCGCGAGAGGGGATAGGTTGACTCGGATCAGCTCGGCCCAGAGCACGTCCAGTGCTGGTTCATTGAACGCGCAACATGTTCTAGCCAGAGGAACGATGACGGACACAACTTTCACAGGCGAATAGCAGCAGCGAAAGACGTCTCCTGTGTCACTAGTGCGTGATGCATTAGAGTTCAAAAGTTCAAGGCGAAGGAAAGTGCGTGAAAGTTTCTTACAACATGCCATTACCATCATGATTTATGACGATGATCGCCGCATCATGGCACAAGTTCAACCTGCGTCACGGTACTGTGGCCGCTGAGCACGGATCCAATCGTAGGTTCAGCGTTACCAGCGACGGCCGTTCGATAAGTCGCACCACGGCTGATAAGTTTCTTCCAACTGTCCGAGTTATTGCACCGTTTACGGTGTCATGGATAGTCAGGACCGTCCGACGTCGGCCGGGTCGGCCCCTAGTGAACCAAACACCTTCGGTATACGTCACGTGATGTGAGATTTCATCGTTGGTCCAACTTGAACTTGTAACCTTAAACGCCGACCATGTAAAGTGGGACGCCAATACTACTTACTATCATCCCGAAACTTTTCGGATTACGATAGCTTATGCAGACACTTAAGCAGACAAAATCAATCTAGCTTCAAGTTCTGGGGTTTGAATCCAGAATAGAATGCGAGGTGTCAACGGACACCGAGCCCCAGGACATTCGCATTTCTGGACGCGATCGAGGAGTACAGGCCACTGTCTCTTCCAGCTCAAGCCCCACAGTGATGCATTCCTGTGGACTACCAGTGTAGGGACTGTCCGGACCAGCGGTGGTACCAACATGTGCGTTGACTCCATCATCCAACCCAGCTTTCACACTCCATTGAGCTGTGTTCTAAAGCGCTCGACCAGTTATTCGGATGGATCCCAAACATGAACTGGTGTATACGGACGTTGGTCCGTTATCGGTTCGGCGCTACTAAATTGATGCTGTGGGTTATCATCCGGGTTCTCCGTTAACAAGCCACAAAGAAGCCAGAGGCCGCCTTCCTATCGACCTCCCATCAGCATGCGTCTTTCTGCAAAACGTGGCAATTATAGTTCACGTTCTAACTCACGACATTGCCATCGCAACGGTAAACAAGTAAAGGCATGTATTGCAGCACATACGAATACATCGAACCAAACTATTGCGAAGTCTTTCATCTAGATAGGCGTTGCCTCAAAGCTTTACATCTGTCTCTCGGACATTGCTGTCCGCAAATGGCCAATCGCTGTATCCGAATGGCGTCAAATCTCCTACCAGGTAATACTTGGATCGATCTGGACGCGTAAGGGGTATACCCTCCTGTAGCCGCACCGGAAGGTCAGGCTGTATCAGGTTCGAGTCTATGAGTAAGCGGGTACCAGAAAGTGATAGTTGGGACACTTACGTTTGATATATATAGCCGACCAAACGCGATAAGTCCATGCTTGTCCTCTGCAGCGCGCAGTGCCGTCTCGCGAGTATATCCACCAGCTGATATGAACACCCTCTCTTCACCACCTTCACCGCCATTCCATATTTCTCGCAAAAAGTCATTGTTGGCGGCGGCATCACAGTCAACGTCCACGATTCCTGACACGCGAGGCTCTACTACGTGAAGATAAGCTAGTTTGGGGTGCTTGTCACGTAGAGCGGTAGTGAGGTACGCAAATGTGGGTCGGGGGTCTGGCATACCCATCTCTGGAAAGACATGTGAATGAGCACAACGAGTAGATGCAGCGCAAGGTGCTCACCTTGGAAAGGGCTCCAGGGACTGATACGAAGACCAACTCGGTCTTCCCCGACAGCGTCCACAACGGCATCGACAACTTCTCTGGTGAATCTCGTACGCCCCTCTTCATCTCCACCCCATCCGTCCGTGCGTTTGTTGGTCAACGTTTGAAGGAATTGGTCAGGGAGGTAACCATTAGCGCCGTGTATTTCCACTCCGTCGAATCCAGCGCCATATACCGCACTGCTGGCTGCTTTTGCGAACGCGGCGATATAATCATGGATCTCAGATTCGGTCAACGGACGAGGCGGCTTCGACTTTTCGGTTAATTGGACGGAGGATGCAGAAACGTATGGTGAAGGCGGGTCCTGCTTCTCGAGGACATCTATGTCGGCCGCACGTCCAAGGGCCCAGAGTTGAAGGAAGATGTACGATCCCTTGTCATGAACTGCATCCGTGACCTAACGCGATTCACCAGCACTCTGTGAGACGGCTTCTCGAAAACAGTGATGAGGCGCATACCTTTTTCCAACCTTTTATTTGCTCGTCAGTGTAGATGCCTGGGATATGAGCATAACCTCCCGCGTCATGGGAGATGAAGGTGGCTTCGGTGATGAGCAATGTTCCCGGCGCGGAACCACGTTGAGAGTAGTAGGAGGCGTGCTGAGGCCCGGGAACATGGGATGCATATGCTCGGTAACGGGTCAAGGGGGCAAGGACGACACGGTGCTGGAGCGTCATCCGGCCGACCTTGATAGGCTTGAACAGCGCGGGGGTCTGTTGTGTAGATGTCATGGGTAGTATATAGTGTAAGTTAGAAGGGTGGTTGAGAGTGCTCGACCAGTATGAACCTCTGCACAATTTATAGTCGTAGAATGCATGAGATGATCACTCAGCAACGGAGTGCTGATAGACAAGCGGACGAGGATTGAAGGTGGAACATTTGCGACTCGGAGGCTGTATGGTATCCGTCCCGTACCACTCGCGACAGGTTGGTCATCTTGTAGCACAACGATTTGTCAGTTGTTGGCACTTGAGATAACTAAGTCGATGGCAACTGGACGAGCGTAAGCGGGGAAACCTCTTATCGACATATTGATGAAATCCAGTCTAGTGAAGCAAACCGACGACGCCGATGATACTGTTTCACCTGAAAATAATGCCTTCAAAGGTTTGCATGTCGCGTGCCTAACCCACCAACTATCTCGGCGCAACTTGAGGACCAAATCGAGCGTCAGCCTCGTGCACGGGGTACCTTTATTGTAACCGCCCGGGAGTCCCTGTCCAAGGACGTTCTCGACGGCCATTAGGTATCTTCCCATTCTTCCCGGTGTGCGTTCATCGATGTCGAAAACAAAGGCCACAAAAGCCATTCCAAGACATTCTTCCTGTGGAATTCCGAGATTGGAAGAACCACCCGGATGGGTAGTTGGCGGACCCGATCCATGCAGCGCACCTCGTAGCGCTTGATGTTCTTCCCGATCGCATGGTCTTTCACCCACCGATGTAACGCAAGCACGAGGACAGTCTTGGGGGCTTCGCCGTCTGACTAAATGGCAAAACGATGTGTCAAGATGGACGTACCTGGCTGACGAGTATGATAAAGAACGAGCGTACCTACCTTTTGAAGATAGCATCGCAGTCTCGGGCATGTAAACGCAACTCTAAATGCATATACTATCATGGGATAGGTTATGCAATCTTGTTTGCATTTCTATCCTGTAGACACAATCATAAACACTATCAGTTTCCAGCTAAGGTCCATACTACCACGTCAAATTTTTTTCTGAATGGCAATGTTGTTGAGGTTGAAGTCAACCTTTGAGCAATGTCACAGATCTGTCACGCTGTGCTGAAGACACGGCCTCAGAGTATGCGCAACGCTGTTCCATCGTTCAGTTGTCCATTTTCCAGTGTACAAAATACTCGGTCATGATACCTTTGAAGACCGACTACTAGCTAACAAATGGCACGGCACGCAAGTGGTCAATTATGTTACCAATCAGCTATGGCTGCCAGGCACGGCTTGCGTATCGGTGGCGAGGGCAGTCATAGTTTTCGCGCAGTCATGTGTTTTCGCTAGTTAGTATTGTATCTACACAAGGGTCCAGTTTGTCCAAAGGGCCGTTGAATATTACAGTAAAACGTGTTATCCCGGGCCACCTCGAGCGTAGGAGGTCAATCGGTGAAAATACCAGTACGGGGCTAGGTTCAATCCGAGTACTGCTAGTACACGAGCCGATCAAGGTTGGAAGATGGTTGGGTGAGGCTGACGGCAGCTACGGCGGTCTGAACTCGGGGATATACCATATGAGCACCTCGATCGCCTTCGTAGAAGAACATACTCACCAAATTACAGTATACATGCATCTCATCAACGAAGCTGATGGGCGTCCCTGACCCGCTGTCGTACATCACCCCAACGGTTCCGGTATACCTTCCTATACGGTGGTTTCATTTCGTAAGACCACCAACCACGAAAGTAAAATTTGGGAGGAGCCATGAGACGAGCCATGAAGGCGGCGATGGCCGGCACAGATTGTTCTTCGATAAACGAGTCGACGACGTCGATTAGGTGCAGGTGTGTAAGAAATCCAAGGTTCGCGGGCAAGGTCGGGATTTCGGCTCGCGTATCGATGGCGAGGGCAATCACAGTCAATAACGGACATGACTGCAGAACCTGTAACAGTCCGTTCGGCGTGATTCCACCGAGCGTATCCCAACCCCATTCTGTATTTATATACAGTTTTTCCAAGCGCGGCCATGTCGATACCAACGTGAGTAGTTCACTGTCCGTCAGGTCTACTTTCCACTGGACATTGAGTCGTATGCTGCGGAGATTACTGAATGGCATATATAGCCCCAAGTCTTCCGAGCCAAGTACAGACTTGTCCCCGGGGACAGACGTCCGCCCCCAATTGTCGGGTTGGATCAACCGCAGCACCTGGATGGTGGGAGGATTACAATATTCCCGAACGTTGGAAAGGAAGAAGGAGAGATCCTGCCTGGCAGGACGGAAATCAATGTAGACAGTTAAATCCGTGACAGCAGGAAGTCGAGTTTGGGAGAGTAAATGCGATACCGGACCCAAGAATTCAGAACATATTAGCAATCGGCCCAACTTGGAGAAGATGAGGGGTGAATCGGAAGGTGAAATCTGGTCCGGAAGTGTACTGCGCAATGTGAAGCTGAGGGAAATCAAGGGCGGCGGGCGGGACAGATGCACAAAGGTGGTCATGTCCAGGGGCATTTTAGAGCTGCTGAAGGTCTGGAGGTTTTGCCAGTGACAGATGAATTGGGGGTCAATGCGGTCCATATCGGCGTCTCCATAATGATACGGGACAATGGACAAGCTCGTGACGCTCGGGGAGGTCTTGGCAAACAACTTGAGAGAATCCTCGAAAGAATCGTCATCATTTAACTCGATGTCAAGGGACATGAGAGATGGGAGGGCCGCGAGCAACACGTGTTTGTCGTCAGGATATTGAAGACGCAGCTTGCGGACATTCAAAAAGAGCAGTTCCGTCGTAGGATGTTTCAACAGGCTGATGAAGCAGTCATCGTCGATCCTGGAAAGTGTATACTTCTCTAACTTTATGGATCGGATGCGACGTGTGTAACTCTTCAGAATGTCCCACTAGGTTTGTGTCAGAGATCTGCGAAATGTATATTGGGACTTTGTGCCATATTGGACGAGAGAAATATGAGAGAAAGTGTAACGATTTCAATGGAACAATCATACCTCGGAAGATAGCTTAGATGCATTTGGAACACAACGTACTAGTGGGGACAGCTCATCCAACTCTTCCCAGAGTACGTCAAGTGCTGGCTCTTTGAATGCATGACATGTTCTGGCCAACGCTGCGAGATCAGAATCGGACTGACAGTGACCAAAGATATTGAAAAGGATCTCTTGTATCTGTAGCGCGTGATGCATGAGTCGGGTTAGGTCGAGTCGCTGAAGCGTGACTCGGACGTTTCAGTTGTGATGGTAGTAGTCAGACACTAATTACCTTGCTTGCAAGGTCTTTCCGGAGGCAAACCGGCATCACTTGGATGCGACCGACCGCCCTGACCCGGATTTGCTACGTAGCAAATTACCTAAGGTGGTCTTGGATGCCTTAAATTCGTGGGAAACTTGCCACTTTTCTTTTACCCCACGTGACATGTACATTCACGTGACATCTACCTCCTTCTATGAAACGGTGAAACCCAATGCCCATTATATAAAGACTTGCACACATAGACTCGATTTTAATTTTTAACAGTGGCAGCAGAGTGATGTATTTGAGCAACTTCTACTTGACAACGCAACCGGTTGCCTTAAGCTCAAGCATCAGCAAGCAAGGTACAAACGCCGCCGCAGGCGGGATTTCCCGAGTAGCGAAATATGTGCGCTGCCACGTCACCTAGTTCTGTCGTCCGTCGGTGTTCCACCATCAACGGGAGGACTTGTCCTATTCACCAGATCTCCGGAGCCCACAGTCGCGATGTTCCACATTCCTTGAAGAAGACGACAGGTTATGTGCGCTTGATGAAAGTGCGAAGAAATGGTGGGACAAAGTACGAAAACGGATATAGGCTCGGTCCAACGGTGTAGACGAGTAACGTATCACGAACAGAACTGTCGTCTGCGTCGTTACAGAGCAACCTGGTGTGACCAAAAATTGCGAAGGCAAGCAAGGTTTCAGCCGACTGTCTCAGTCGGCCCTTCCCAAGTCGGAATCCGCCGCGGCTCGTTTACCGTCTCAACGCCAACCTTCGTCCTCCAGATTCTACCAGGTGATGCATCGCGTATTTGAGATCCCCGAAATACTTTTGAACATCTTTGGTCACTTGTCCACGCCTGGCATATCTCGTCCGCTTTCCGATCTCCCGGCTTTGGCTAGAACTTGTCGCGCCTTCAAAGAGCCAGCGCTGGATGTGCTCTGGGAAGACTTGCCCGGCCTACCACCTCTATTGCGGTGTCTTCCAGAAGTATCTCATGAAATATCCACAGGACATGAAGTAAGACGGTTCCATTTGTCCGTTCGTAAGTTGACACCTCGCATGCAGCTGGGATAACCTCCGAAGATACGCATGTCGCGTTCGATCTGTAGCGGAGTACTTAGAGGTGGATCATCGTCGACTCCTCTATAACCTTCGCACCACCGAACCACTCTTCCCGAACCTTCGCCATCTGCGCTGCACGGCATCTACAGCTGAAGCCATGCCTCTGTTGTACCTACCCTTCCCGTCCCTGATTTCCCTTGATGTTGTGCTCGGGAACACATCTATGCTGCGGGAGTATCTCGAATCATTGCCCACTTTCTCCCCGGACTTCCGCGAACTATCCATTTGCCTGCAAGATTTTGACCACACGTTCATCGAGATTGATCAACATCGCCTCTGCCATTGGAGAAACCTGCAGACCCTAGGACTTAGATGATGACCCACAGCATTAATCTGGTAGCACCGAACCGATAACGAACCAACGTCTGGGCCCTTGTATACACCAGTTCATGTTTGGGGTGTGGGCAACTGGTGCCATGGATGATCATTGCGACTCTGATGAACTTTGCTGCGTTAATGCAATGTGCAGCCAACACAATAACTACACGGACGTATTATCTAGGCTATCAAATCATTTCATCCGCCAGCAGTCTCGTGCGATCGAAACGCGGTGAAGAATGCGTCCGCAGCACAGTATAGAAGTGATCTTACCCTTGTCGACCTTCCACCATCTCTCTCTGCACGAGCGTGGCAATGGTAAACTCCTAAAGATACTATAGCACAAACAAATATGCCGAATCAATGCTACGGAGTCTATCACCGCATTAACGGGTATCGCCTCAAAGCTTTCCATCTGTCTCTCGAACATTGTCATCCGCGAACGGCCAATCACTGTATCCGGTTGGCGTCAAATTTCCTATCAGGTAAAACTTGGACCGATCTGGAGGCGTAAGGGGGACATCCTCGTGTAGTCGCACCGGAAGATCTGGCTGTATCGAGTTCAGGTCGATAGACGACACCAGAAAGTGACAAGTGGGGACACTTACGTTTGATATGTATAGCCGACCAAACGCGATAAGCCCATCCTTGTTCTCTGCAGTGCGTAGTGCCGTCTCGCGAGTATATCCACCAGCCGATATGAATACCCTCTCTTCACCACCTTCACCGCCATTCCATATTTCTCTCAAAAAGTCATTGTTGGCGGCTGCGTCTGAGTCGGCGTCCATGCCTCCTGACACGCGAGGTTCCACTGCGTGAAGATAAGCTAGTTTGGGATGCTTATCACGTAGAGCGGTAGTGAGGTATGCAAATGTGGGTCGGGGGTCCGGCATACCCATGTCTAGAAAGACACGTGAATGAGCACAATGTGTAGATCAGCGCAAAGAGCTCACCTTGGAAAGGACTCCAGGGACTGATACGAATCCCCACTCGGTCTTCCCCGACGGCGTTCACGACGGCATCGACGACTTCTCTGGTGAATCTCGTACGCCCCTCTTCATCTCCACCCCATCTATCCGTGCGTTTGTTGGACATCGTTTGAAGGAATTGGTCAGGGAGGTAGCCGTTGGCGCTGTGTATTTCTACCCCATCGAATCCAGCGCCATGCACCGCGTTGCTGGCTGCTTTTGCGTACGTGGCGATATACTCTTGGATCTCATGTTCGGTCAACGGACGAGGCGGCTTCGACTTCCCGGTCAACGGAACGGATGATGCGGAGACGTATGGTGAAGGCGGGTCCTGCTTCTCGAGGAAATCTGTGTCGGCAGCACGTCCAAGGGCCCAGAGTTGAAGGAAGATGTACGACCCCTTGGCATGGACTGCATCCGTGACCTAATGCGATTCACCAACACTCCGTGAGATGGCTTCTGGAAAACAATGAAGCGCATGCGTACCTTTTTCCAACCCTTTATTTGCTCATCAGAGTAGATGCCTGGGACATGAGCATAACCTCCTGCGTCATGTGAGATGAAGGTGGCCTCCGTGATGAGCAAGGATCCTGGTGCGGAACCACGCTGAGAGTAGTAGGAGGCTTGCTGAGGCCCGGGAACATGGGATTCATATGCTCGGAAACGGGTCAAGGGGGCAAGGACGACACGGTGCTGGAGCGTCATCCGGCCGACCTTGATAGGCTTGAACAGCGCGGGGGTCTGCTGTGTAGAGGCCATGGCTGGTGCTGTGAGTTAGAAAGGGCGATGGTGGGTAAAAGAGGGTTTATACAATAACAATAGTGCTGTGGGATGCTTGACCGGCATGAAGGTGGGGCAATTTATAGTCGTAGGACGCGTGAGATGATGCGTGAGATGATAGTGCTGATAGACAAGCAGTCTATGTCTGGACGAGCTTTGTAAGGTAGATCCTTTGCGAAGCGCCACCAAGCTATAATACCGTTGGTTACTAATTTGTTCATCTCCTCGGAGGAAGCCAACGATTTGTCAGCTGGTGGTACTTATGATTACCTGTGATGACCAGGTCGACAGGATCTTTTTCCTGGTGTGCGTTCATCGACGTTGAAAACAAAGCCCACAGATTAGCCATTCTTCCTGTGGAACTTCCGACATGAGAAGGATCACCCGGATGGGTAGTTGGCGGACCCGAGCAAGAGCGCCTGACGTTCTTCCCAGGACAGTCTTGAGTGCTTCGCCGTCTGACAAATGACATGTTAAGAATGACGTACCAGGCTGACGAGCATGTCAAAGAACGAGCATGCGTACTTTTTGAAGATGATACCATCTCGGCAGGTAAACGCACAGGAAAAGCGGCCTCTAGATGCATGGATCCGCAAATAGGGATAGAATGGTCTGCATCCTGGGTCAAGCTCAGTGGACGGTACTAGCGACATCCCGGGCCTATAAGCATGCTGAGTGATGCGACGAATCGAAGAGCGGCCATCGCGGCTTTGATAAACATGTATTCTGTTACACTTTCCCCAGTATCATATTGGAGAATGCCTGACTTGGACTCGACCACCATTGAAGCTAATACAGCCTGTTGGGTGGATGATGATGGTCGGAACTACGCTCTAAATTAGTGGCGGTGTTGACCAGATCGTCTCACGTTCGCGCGTCGTTCATCACTTTTATTCATCATCCCCTGCTGATTGCAACCTGGGCGAAATTTTGTGCTAAAGACCAGTCATATCGTGAAGGACCCATTGCTTGTTAGCCGGGGGAGACCTTAGTAATTAACGTTTCATCGGGCTCACATATGTACGCACAATTCGATGCTGTTCACGAAGTTATGAGACCTCCTCCATGTCCTCATCCTCGTCCTCGTCTTCTTCTTCCTCGTCGTAATTCTCCATTGCCACATCACCACTCGCCCCAGAGCTCGGACCAGGAACATTTTCGGCCTTGACCTAGAGCAACACATGGTTATGGTTTAGCAGAAAAATAGAGATATTACGCATTAGCAACTGACCCCGTCCCTGGCAAAGATTTCCGAAAGCTCCCACATGCCGTTGTACTCTCCGCTACGATGAAGGGTAGCGATTTCACCTAGTACTTCTTTGAGATAAACCTCGGGTTGCTGAGTGCGCTCCCTCAGAGGTTTAAAACTCCAACGCGGTTGCTCGTGGAAAAGTTGGAACAACAAGTCCAGGAGCTGATTCCGTGGTAAACGGGCCATACGTTCGAAAGTGCCTTTGACGGGTTTCGGTTTCGTTTTCTGATCAGAATCGTCAGTTGATTCCCCATGCAACGAAAACGGATGCTGACAATCATATCAGCGAATGAACCAGTGGCTACACCACTGCTCAATCTATTGATGCCGCCACGGCCACCACTGAGGCCCGCCTCTTCGATCATGCGAATTTGCCTTCGTGGGGTGTTATAGGCACGACTTCGTTCCCGCATTTGTCGCCTGTACGTATCATTGAAAAGGGGCCGCAAGCTGCACTCGTGCTTGATACGACCCGTCAAGATGGTCGTCCTCGCACGAGGGTTGTACGTTGGTGCTGTGGTTGTCCCTGAAGGCGGAGCAACTGGGTCCTTGGGACGTTCGGCCACGACGAGCTGGTTTTCCACGGCTTCATTCACCATGTCCAACTCGTATCTATCCACGTGGACGCCATTCTCTCCAGCAGGTATGTATGCGGCGTCTGGGGGAAAGGAAGGCAACTCTGGTGCACGGGGGGACTTGTCGTTCGGGTCCGGAGGCAGGAAGAGGAATATGCGTGGTGACCGTCCGGAGGCGCCGACGGCATTTTGATAGATACGTATCGTCGCAAGGTGAATGTCTTCCTTGTCGATAGCTGCCCATCGTGCCATCAAGTGTTTAGGTATCTTTCAGAGCAAGTATGAGACGCGGGGTAAGACAAGACTCTTCAAAGGTGCGCATGATAAAATGAGGGTCGTTTTGGCCCTTGTGTCTACCCCAAATCAGATCCATGCTTACCTTGACTAACCAAACTCTCCCATTCCCTCGGTCTAACATAAGCTCCTCGTCAGGGTCGGGTTGCATGTCCTCCTCGTGGGTTGCCTCGGGTTCAAATCGCTTCTTGTCATCCTCCACGGTTAAATCGTCCATGTTGACTGCTGGCACAATACGGTTGAAAGAGTTGAAAGAGAGTTACTTCACGGCGCGCACACGCCGTTACATAAGCATGGTCCGCGAATTGTACCGTCGGTCACTCGTGTGAACACCGATTCACACCGTCGTATATACGTTGAGGTCCATCATCTCTACTTCATGAAAGCCTTTGCTCCAGACTTGTCATTAATACAAGTATGCGCAACGCCGTTCTATCGTTCAATTGTTCATTTTCCAGTGTACAAAATACTCGGTCATGATACCTTTGACCGACTACTAGCTAACAAATGGTACGGCACGCAAGTGGTCAACTGAGTTACCAATCAGCTAAGGCACGGCTCGCGTATCGATGGTTTTCGCTAGTTAATATTGTATAATTCGACAGAAACCAACACGAGGGTCCAGTTTGCCCAAAGGGTGAATACTACAGTAAAGCGTGCTAGGGGATGATCCATCCCGGGCCACCTCGAGCTTAGGAGGTCAATCGGTGAAAATACCAGTACGAAGCTAGGTTCGATTCGAGTACTGCGAGTACACGAGGTAATCAAGGTTGGAAGACGGTTGGGTGAGGCTGACGGCAGCTACGGCGGTCTGAACTCGAAGATGTACCATATGAGCACCTCGATCGCCCTCGTAGAAGAACATACTCACCAAATTATACATGCATCTCATCAACGAAGCTGATGGGTGTCGCTGACCCGCCGTTGTACATCATCCCAACGGTTCCGGCATACCTTCCTATACGGTGCTTTCATTTCGTAAGACCGCCAACCACAAAAGTAAAACTTGGAAGGAGCCACGAGACGAGCGATGAAGGCGGAGATGGTGGGCACAGATTCTTCTTCGATAAACGAGTCGACAACGTCGAGTAGGTACAGGCGTGGAAGAAATCCAAGGTTCGTGGGCAATGACGGGATTTCAGCTCGCGTATCGATGGCGAGGGCAATCACAGTCAATAACGGACATGACTGCAGAACCTGTAGCAGTCCGTTTGGCGTGATACCACCGAGCGTATCCCAACCCCATTTTGTATTTATGCTCAGTTCTTCCAAACGCGGCCATGTCGATACCAACGTAAGTAGTTCACTGTCCGTCAGGTCTACTTTCCACTGGACATCGAGTTCAATGCGGTGGAGATTACTGAATGGCGTATATAGCCCCAAGTCTTCCGAGCCAAGTGCAGGCTTGTCCCTGGGGACAGACGTCCGCCCCCAATTGTCGGGTTGGATCAACCGCAGCGTCTGGAGGGTGGGAGGACTACAATATTCCCGGACATTGGAAAGGAAGAGGGAGAGATCCTGCCTGGCAGGACGGAAATCAGTGTAGGCAGCTAAATCCGTGACAGCAGGAAGTCGTGTTTGGGAGAGCAGATGCGATACCGGACCCAAGAATTCAGAACATATTAGCAATCGGCCCAACTTGGAGAAGATGAAGGGTGAATCGGAAGGTGAAATCTGGTCCGGAAGTGTACTGCGCAACCTAAAGCTGAGGAAAATCAAGGGCGGCGGGCGGGACAGATGCACAAAGGTGGTCATGTCCAGGGGCATTTTAGAGCAGGTGAAGGTCTGGAGGTTTTGCCAGTGACAGATGAATTGGGGGTCAATGCGGTCCATATCGGCGTCTCCATAATGATACGGGACAATGGACAAGCTCGTGACGCTCGGGGAGGTCTTGGCAAACGACTTGAGAGAATCCTCGAAAGAATCATCATCATTTAACTCGATGTCAAGGGACATGAGAGATGGGAGGGCCGCGAGCAACACGTGTTTGTCGTCAGGATATTGAAGACGCAGCTTGCGGACATTCAAAAAGAGCAGTTCCGTCGTAGGATGTTTCAACAGGCTGATGAAGCAGTCATCGTCGATCCTGGAAGGTGTATACTCCTCTAAATTTATGGATCGGATGCGACGTGTGTAACTCCTCAGAATGTCCCACTCGGTTTGTGTCAGAGATCTGTGCAATGTATAGTCGGACTGTGTGGCACATTGGGAGAGAGAGAGATGAGAGAAAGTGTAACGATTTCAATGGAACAATCATACCTCGGAAGATAGTTGAGATGCATTTGGAACACAACGGACTAGCGGGGATAGCTCATTCAACTCTTCCCAGAGTAAGTCAAGTGCTGGCTCTTTGAATGCGTGACATGTTCTGGCCAACGCTGCGAGATCAGAATCGGACTGGCAGTGACGAAAGATATTGAAAAGGATCTCTTGTATATGTAGCGCGTGATGCATGAGTCGGGTTAGGTCGAGTCGCTGAAGCGTGACTCGGACGTTTCAGTGGTGATGGTAGTAAGTCAGACACTAATGTAGGCTCGGTGATCAACAACGGGAACACGGCGATGCAGTTTATCCGGCGCGCAAGGGATCTGCATGCCGGTGCTCGAATCGTGGTAGTGGCCGGTGTAGTTCAGTACTCAGTCCCAAGCTGTCACTGGGGACAGACCACTCCGCGCGGGCACTTGTCCATGCCGCCAATTTCAACATCGTAGCCCTCCGCCTCTCGGACAATAGTATACCGGCAGAGGCACTACTCCATTGAGCCATCAAGCAAGCCATGTTTCTCAGTTGAATAGTCAACGACACACTTACCTTTACCGTTAGTATATTATCTGGCCATTCAACGGACGAGAACCGTCACGACAGAAACTCAGCTACTCGTGAAACCAAAGCAAGAAGGGTATCGTTCAACGTATACACAGCTAATGAGTACCACGACCTAGAGACGAGCTTCCCGCATCAGTATTGAAAAACTGAGTTTGGGAACCCCGGCAGCCTTCTGCCAGAGGCCCGCCATATCCTCTGCATGTCTGAGCCTATGGCAAAAGCGGCCACATACACCTCAGCGTCCCTCCCACCCTCCTAAATGCCGCCGGATCAATCCCATGCCTGCCCGCCACCTCATCGAGCTTGCTGTCCTTGGCAGGATTCACCACCTCCCTGACCGCAGCGGCATCCGGCGCCTTGCACAGCAGCGCAGTCATCCGGTAAAAACCCCAGCGCGACGTGTATTTGGCGAGCATATATACGTAGGTCAATCCATATCCATTGTAAAAGGGTGCAAAAGGGGGTCTCTTGCGGATGGGAAAGCCGTCGTGCGCCGCCCGGCTGATGGTGAAGAGGACATCGGATGTTTCGCTGACCCTGGCGAGGGGCGTTGTGGCGAGGCAGCGCTCGCGAAGTTCTTCCCGCAGACGGGCGCGGTGCCAGCAAGCGGGCATTTGGCGCTGGAGGCCGAGCATGTTGTGCCAGCGAGTTAAGAGCGCGTCAGGCCTGAGAGGCATTTTCGTGGGCATACGGTTGTGGGAGTCGCCGGGTCAGCCAGGTTGGCTCGGAGGTTCAACAGTGTTTTTTGGTAGAAGATGGACGACTAAATCCCATACTCGGGAAGTCCCGACTTGCATCGGCTGAAAACCTTCATCACGGAAACGATGAAGATATGATCCATACTATATATTCTGTCTTCATTCTGACACACACGTCGATAACTACCGGTGCCGGTAGTGATGGTGAAAATACGTGCCGAACAGTCGTCACCTAGGGTGTATTTATTGTGCTCCTCAATCATTACAGCTACCGGTGTGCATGATGCGTGATCGTTACACAGGCACTCGCATCGTCAGAGAACTGCATTGTCTTCGGAACAGTTGTTGATGCTGGCTTGTGATAACATCACTGATTATCAAACATCAATATTTCGATAGGTATAAGTAATTTGCCAAGTCGAACATAAAGAAAGATTGACCGGGAAGCAACTTGGTGATCCGCACATGTTAGACTGTTCAACTTGAACGGACGATGTCAAATGGGTGTCGACCGACATTTACATGACCTCCTATCAAGGGCTAAAGAACGCAAACGGTAACAATCAGTGGCATGATGGAATCAACGAGATAAAACACGAACATCGTTTCCTTGTAGGCATGTACTACTGAGGTCTGTGCCCAACATTTCCATCCATTTAGGCAGGCGAACACCGGGACCTACCGCTGTGTCTGTCGCTATACCTGCCTAGAAAATGTCCTTTCAGGGATATGTTGCTGCAGAGTGACATGCCCACAGCAATGCACGTTGATGTCTCCCTGTCAAGTCTGTGACTGTGTCCTTCTCCGTGAACGGACGATCAACTGGCAACTACACCGGTTCATCGTAATTCTCCTTAGAGTCATTTTCCTCCCCAAACGAACAGTCCGGTCCGACAGTCGGTGTTTCGTGACACTGCACCTCGGTCCGGTGTGGTCCAGTACACCGTATTACATCTCTGGGTCACAACGACCAATGCTAACATGTAAAGATGCCAGTCGCGAATCATGATGATGGCTTGTTCCAAGAGCGCAGGTACCCTTGTCAACGGGCTGCCTCGTGGATGAGTAAGAACCGTGCCTCGCAAGCAAACACATGGAGGATATGCAGTGAAACCGGACTCGAGGAGCCACAAGGGTATTCCAAGTCCGAGTGGATGGATTCACGGGTCTAGGGCACAACGTAACCGTTTCATCATCTCATGACACGAGGGCACGACGGTGTTCTTTGTTCCTCCAAGTTCCTGGTCCACATGTCTGAACACTGGAAGGCGGAAAGCTCCTGCTTAAGGGTGCAGTCGTCTATGGTAAGATTTGTGATGAAAGGGAGTCGAATCTCGGAGAGTAGCTGTGAGATGTAGGCCTGGAGAAGACAAGATGCGAAACCAGATGCATGAGGACTTAAATCTGCGCAAGGGGAGCAGCTTCCTGATGGGCAGGAGTATTGTCATGGATTTCTCGTCGAGTACTTTATAGGAAATTCGGGTGAACTCGGGAAGAAGATCATTTAGATAGAACGGTTTGAGACTGACTTGTACTATGGATTAACCTCGAAGAATGTCCCACTCGGTCCGGGTACGCGGTCTGGGGAACCAGTACAACGCAAGAGCAAGAAGTGAGGGTGATTCATCATCAGAGCGCAAGAGATACATGGTTGAACTGCTCCTTTATGAGATGCTTCTGGAAGACATTGCACCAGAGGCTGTCCAATTCTTCCCAGAGTGAATAGGTCGGAGGGTGCTCTCCGCCTATGGACGACAGTGCGCAAGAAGGGTCTCTTCGATCGATCCCAAGTGCGCGGTACATCCTCCGGCAATGCTGGTCGAAAGAGGGAGGGTGAAGCTGAAGGGTCGTCACAAATGCCGGTGCAGAAATAGGGACAGCCCGGTGCACAGCATGCATTGTCTCAATCGCTCCTGGTTTCAGTGAGCTCGTACTGGCACATTGAGGCTCATACCTGGCTCTCAGGGGCTCGGAGACCTTCATTTGTTGGAAAATGGGAAGCAATTAATCCAAGCATGGGGTATCATATATCAAACCTAGTCCGTTGACATATATATCACGTGATAGATATAACGATCCTTTACTCAGATGACGACGATGGGTTTGGTTTCTGTGAAAACAAGGTACATTGCACCTGCAGAGCCGATATTGCCTGCGCTGGGGGTGCACGTTACACGGCTGGCGGACTCGTATATGGTCTGGGTGGGTGTCACGGAAGAGACGGCGGAGTCAGTGGGGGACGCACCTCTGTCAGGGTCGCTGTGCAGAGATTGGGCGTGTGCGATGCCGCCTATGCCTGGGAGTGCGGTAAGTGTCGATAGCGCGGACGTGTCGCAGCCACTAAGCAACCCTGCAGCTCGCGGGACCAGCGACGACACTGTCCCGCACGTCGGGGTCAGATGTCGCGTTTTCGATGGCACAGCGACTGGGTGGGTTTCAGTGGTGTTTGACCGATGACATGATTGGTGATGGTGTTGGTAGCGAAGCGAGTGCGCAAGCCCGTCTTCTTGTCGGTCGACATAGCGAGTTCGCTGCATGGTACACGGCTGCTGATGGATGCAGAGAGGGGGGTCGTCGAGACGCTGTCGGAGCTGGAGGGGCCGTTGTCGTCGTCGAAGTAGGAGTCGAAGCTGTAGTAAAATTTGAACCGACCCTGAACCGGTGACTTGGTCACTTTGCTTGATTGGTCTCGTTACTCGTCGTCTTGCACGACGACGAGCGTTTCTTTTTTCTGTCGGTCACACGTTCCCCAACGATCGCCTTCCACGCTGGCGCGAGTCTGAGCATGTCGGAACCCGAACTCGCCTACATGTCCAACGCAAACGACGACTTTGATCTCCCTCGCTGGCAGACACAGGCTCATCTCGAGCCCCTCTCGTCCTCCGCACAGGCCGCCCAGGCTGCCGCCAGAGCCTCCTACCTCTACCCCGTACAACCACCGCTGCCCCCGCCCCCGCCTCCCCAGTCTCTCCAGGGCTCGCAACAGCGACACCAGCAGGCCCACCACTCCTCCGGCACGTCCAGACAGCCCCGCATCACCCATCTCCTCGATCAGGACACACAGCAGTCCATCTCCCCATCGTCCTATCTCTCCGGCGCACTCAACCAGCTCTCACGTAGCGCATCCCTGGGCGCAAGCGCCTCCGTCACCGTCGCATCCCGCTCTCGTCGCCACCATCAGCCGGATGATCTAGAAGGCGCGTTCAACGCTGACACCCAGTCCTCGTCCACGAGGCACATCCCTCCATCCCAGCACCCCCCTCCAAACCCGCTCTATCCTGCCGGCGTCGCTTACCATCAACCCAATCAGATGTCCTCCACCACGGCACCCACCAACACCGTCTCTCCCACCGGTCCTGAGTCTTACTCAGATTTGTATTACAATGGCACAGGCGGAAATATTCCCAAGCGGTCCCATGAGCCCACTGCCCGCTCTGGTCGATCACCCATGCGTGCAGGCAACTCTCTCCTCGATCCGTATCAACACCAGGCCCAATACTCTCCCACGACCACTCCTTCCTATCTCTATGCATCCTCACCAGATGCGCAAAGAGGAAACCCTCCCTCCAACTACCCAACCCACAACCGTACCCATTCCCAATCCAAGCCAGATACATCAACACCGCCCGTAGGGACTCCCTTTTCTTCCCAGAACGCAGCCCAGGCAGCCTATGCCGGCTATACAATGGAATCTTCCAGCCCGCAGCCCCCATCACACCAAAATCAAACCCATCTCTCCGCGCAGGTCCCCGTTAAAAATTCTACCTCCTCTCCCAGTACTCCTCTCTCTCTCTCGCATTCGCAAAGTCCTGCCAATCCATACTATCCTCAGGACCAGCCTATGCTCGTGGATCCTGCGCCACAACACCGGCGTCGTGCTTCTGGCTTTAGGAGGCTTCGAGACAGCCGAGACTTACGACCTTACGTAAATAACCAGCCTGCCGGGAGACGAGTAGATGCCAACGGTATTGTATTGTCGGTATGCACCCCATTTCGCCCAGTCCACATGCTACCCTCGTGCTGATGACCCGTGGTCCTTTTATTCAGCCCATACGGCAGTTGACAACCCACATCGTGGACACGTACCACATTTGCAATCCCCAGTTCCGATATGAATCAACACACAACCCACGGCGCGTCCTCACAAAGCCGAGCAAACCCGCGCATAATGACGGTTATGACAACGAGGATTATGACTATATCCTCTATGTAAACGATTGGCTAGGCAGCGAGGATGGCCACAAGTGCGTGCCCTGGCATCCGTTCACGCGGTCTCTAATCTCTCACGAGTAGTCGGTACCTCATTTTGGACATTCTCGGTCAAGGAACGTTCGGGCAGGTCGTCAAATGCCAGAACATGAAGACGAACGAGATCGTTGCCGTCAAGGTTGTCAAGAACAAACCAGCATACTTTAATCAAAGTATGATGGAGGTCACGATACTGGAATTGGTACGCGTTTTGCATGTCCACCGGCCGAGTAACCTTGAACATCACTCCAGCTTAACAACCAATGTGATCCAACGGACGAGCACCACATTTTGCGATTGCGGGATTCCTTTATCCACCGCAACCACCTCTGTCTCGTCTTCGAACTTCTTTCTTCAAACTTGTATGAACTCATCAAACAAAACCAGTTCCAAGGTCTGAGCACGCAGCTCGTCAAAGTGTTTACTGCTCAGCTATTGGATGCCCTCTCCGTGCTCAAGGATGCACGACTGATCCATTGCGATCTCAAACCGGAGAACATTCTCTTGAAATCGTACGTCTGGTCCCTTTCCTGCCGTCCAGACCAACCACCCACTTGACCCACTCAGGCTGCAATCACCCCAAATCAAGGTGATCGACTTTGGCTCAGCATGTCACGAACGGCAGACAGTCTATACGTATATCCAGTCAAGGTTCTACCGATCACCCGAAGTTATCCTCGGTATCCCTTACACGTCTTCTATCGATATGTGGTCTTTGGGTTGCATTGCGGTGGAGCTCTTCTTGGGGTTGCCACTCTTCCCAGGAACAAGCGAGTATAATCAGATTACCCGGATAGTTGAAATGCTTGGGTACGTTCCCTTTTCCTCCACGTTCTTCATTTTACCTTGCCCTTTCACCCATTTCCCGCGGGTACAACGGGTACCGTACATGCGTATGGCTAATGTCGGTTTGGACGCAGGATGCCTCCTTCGTACATGCTGGACATGGGGAAGCAAACAAAACAGTTTTTCGATTCCTATGTGGACGTGTTTGGTCACAAGAAGTACCGCCTCAAGACACTCGAGCAATATTCGCGGGAACACAACACCAACGAACAGCCCGGGAAACAATACTTCAAGGCGACAGCATTACCGGAGATTATCAACACTGCGCCCATGCCAACTTTCAAATCGACAACTCGGCAGGGCCACGAGATGGAAAAAGGTATGGCTCGTTATCATTGTCTTTTGAATTCTCCTTGGTGTTCTTTGTGGCGCGCTGCGCACCTGCGCGTGCGGGTCTCCTGTTTGCGTCATCGCGTAATTGTTCATATTTGTGTGAATCTGACCCTTCGATAGAGCTGAACAATCGCGCGTCATTTATCGATTTCTGTCAGGGTTTACTCAACTTGAACCCGATCGAACGATGGTCTCCTCAGCAGGCCAGAATGCACCCGTTCATTACCGGCGAAAAGTTTACCAAACCGTTTCAAGTAAGTCGCCCCATAGTTTCCCCCACCTATCTTCCGTGTGGAGCCTACCCTACTGGGACGTCATCTGACGCCCCTCTGATAATTAGCCAAATGGACATACCCCTCAAATATCGTCTTCCGCCGGTTCCACCGCCGACCCCAAGCGGCCTTATGGCGGTCTTGTCCCTTCACAACCAAAAGGCACCAGGGCATACCAAGACGCGGCGTCGTATAATCAGCATCTCGCGCAGCACCAGGCGTATACGGCGCAAGCACAAGCGGCATCGCAAGCTGCTAACAACGTTTTCCGCAATCCGTATATTTCCGGTCAACAAGGACCCGCAGGACAACAGCAGGCGCAAGGACAGCAACAGCCACCGCCTGCGGGTACGACGTACCAGGGCGCAGCAGATGGCGCGCCGTCCACGTACCAGACCCAGCAAGCCCCACCACCGCCCCCACCACAAGCATCTCAACATGCATACACATCCCAGTCGGGGGCGAATGTGCAAATGGCGGGACAAATGGGTATAGGCGGGGGTGCTTCTGGCTATCCGACTAGCACCCAGAGCTTGAACGTTCCCGGCTTGTTGAACCCCAATCCACCCGCGGGTGCCACCTCATCCACGTTCTATCCCAACACCTCGCACGCGCACGCGCATGCGCATGCCCGTATTCGTGCCAACACGATTAACCATAGCGACGTGATTCCACCCGCGTTGGCCCGGTTGCAGCACATGAACCAAGATGTCATCGCAGGACGGAATGCGTTGACCCCGGTGCTGAACCGGGATGATGCGATGCGGGAGTGGGAGAGGAGGCAGGCGGGAAAACCGCCTGCTGCCCAACCGTACCCCCAACTCGAGTATTTGCAACAGCAAGCGGAGCTTGCCGCTGCGGGTGGTCTCGGTGCATGGTCTTCGGGGTCGGGAGCTGGTACCGGTGGGGCGGGGCCGGGAGGAGGTGGCACAACTGGACGATACCAAGCGCCCCCATCCAAGTTGTCGCATTCCTATCAGCCGACGATCATTGTCGATGACGAAAGTCGACGTGAAGCGGTCATGTCGAACGTGCGATCCGCCGCAAGAGGGGACACAGGGCCGAGTGCGGGGTATAACCCGTCTGCGATGGTCACAAGCCCTGCGCAGACGTACGCGACGGGGTTAGGTGGGGGTGGGGGTGGCGGCGCGACGGGCGGTACAGGTGGTCCTGGTGGAGGTCCCGGAACAGGCGGAGGGAACACGCGGTACCCTGCTTCGTATGCGCAACAGCAAGCGTCGAATTCGCCCTTTGACACGCTGGGCCAACGGACGGATATTGGGACGCTGTATGTGCCATTGCAGCCGGAACAGTACCAGTCGTATGGCGCGCCGACAGGAAGTGGTGCTGCCGTTGCCGTTGGATCTGTGCGGACGCAAGGCGTGAGTGCGGCGTCTGCTACTCAGGGGGCTACTCCATCCTTTTACGGGCCGAGCGTCGCCGCGGCGCAAGGACGCAACCCATTCACTGGAGGGGCCAGTGGTGCAGAAGGCGCAAGTGGAGGACAAGGACAGGGAGGTATGAGCATCAAGGAAGCGAGACGACTGAGTGGAATGGATATGTGGTCGAGGTGATAAATGGGCCTTGGGGGAGGTGTGTTTTGTTTGTGTTCTCTTCTCTTCCTTTTTTACCTTGTTCAGTTTGGCGTTGGTGATGATATCCATTACCTTGTTGCTCTACGTGTTGTCCTTGTTGCCTTGCCCAAGACCCATTCCCGTCGATCCTCGTCTAGTGCACCTACACGTCTCTTTGCTTTTCCTTTAGATTGCGACGAGCGAAATGACAAGCGATGATCGCAATCCATCAATTCCTCCTTTGTTTCCCTCTCTCTTTTTGATGCAAATCCCATCTCCCTAGCCTCCACCCACTTGTCTGTCATTTACGAGACATCTCTGATTTCTTTATGGTTTTCTTCTCCCTACTCTTTTCCCCCTTTAACAATTTGTGACGAGCAATTATATATCGCAACCCCTCAGAGTTGGGCGTAGCAAAGCTCATTCGCGAACAAGCGGGGCGGGTAAATTCCGGTTTCGATCTGAGCGAGCTCTACATGTATCCAAGCATCTCCCGCAGGTCTAGGATTCTAATTGACGACGCCCAACGACGACCCCTGCGCATACGCTTTAAACTTTTCTTCAACCTCCCACGCGCCAGACCAGTATTCGACGGTGCACTGTAGACGCGACGCGTCCCCCTTGGCGCGTTCGTCCGCGATTTTGCGTTCGAGGCCGCGGGAGCGACGACAGAGGACGACGTCTTGGCTATGTCGCGTGTGTGTCAGTCAAGTCGCGTCTGTCATGACGCGAGCAACAGACGTACCGCCTGAGACACAAGACGGGGCAAAAATCGTTGCTCCCGTCGCCAACGTAAATGATCCGATTGAATTCGGTGTTGTCGGATTGTCGATGGGCGTCGAGATAGCGCGTTAGTTCTTGGCCTGTTCGTGTGTATTTCAGAATCGGGACCGTCGGACGAGAACGGTAGGAAAATGGACACGGACAACGGGTCCGAGTCCGAGTTCGGATACGGTCATGCAGGGGAAGAGACGTACCCTTGCACATGTTTTCCTCGCAACCGACTTGACACCCATGTGGTATATCATCGGGTCCAACGCGCCGACGGAGGACGAGTCGGTTCGGGTTCTCGGGGTCGGAAAAATGGGCTGGGTTGGTGATGATGGTTTCAAAGCAGTCTCGGATGCCTTGGTGCTAAGAATAGGCGCGGACGAAGGTGTCATGATCAGCGCGATCGTAGGCGTGTCAGGCGAACAAGCATACCTGGAGGATGGTATTGATGAAGAAGCTGTTGGCGTTGGAGAGCACGAAGAGGGTAGTGTCGAGGCTGGTTGGGTCGTTGAGGAGTTGAATGCCGCGCTTCATGGCGGGGTGCTGATCGGGGAGACAAGGATGAGTGATGACCACATCGACGGTAGTAGATGAGACTTGCGAATGGGATCTGGCGCATGGCGTTCTCGATATCATGCCTATGTATGCGAGGATAGTCTTGAGCGAGCTGGCGCAGACAGTCGGCGCTTTGGAAAAGACGTCAACGACGACGATCTTGGACGCGAGGAAATAGTGAGAGGCGTCGATCTCACACGATGTCCGTCCATTGCATGGTCTTTCCGGGCTCTCGCAGGCGATCTTCCATTTTTCTGCGGAGGTCGGGTGCAAGGACTTCAAAGAGCCAGCGATCAGAGTCTTGGTCTGCCATGGACCTGGTGGGGTATTAAGGTGTCAATTTTTTTTCGTGTGCAAGGACGGCGACTGGCCAGTCAAAGTCGAACACGACGAGCTGTTTCTTGTTGGATGCCATGGATGATGGTGGTGGTCACGGTGCAAGATCTATATGAGGTCGTGACGGCTGTGCTGACAGGCTTGTCCCAGACCGAATGCCATCCATCGTCTGTACAGCCAAGGCGTCCTACAAAAAATTACCTGGCACGCTCGAACTCACAGACAGCCATCTACAATGGACTCAGGACGGTAAAAAAAACCCCTCGGTGCGCGTACCTCACCAGGACGCCTCCTGTGAGCAGAACACGCCACGCGTCTCGTCTCGCCGCTCACATTCGACCCACAGCACTCTTTTGCAGCAAAGAAGGCGCTGCGCAGGTCAGACTGAAACTCGGCCTCGTCAACGACGACGCGGGGCACAACTTTACGTTCACGACCACGCCTCAGGAAGTCGCCTACTCGGAAAGGGAGACGTTCAAGACCGAACTGACCAACATCATCAGTCGCAATCGTAGCGGTGGTGTCTTGGCAGCTGCTTCAGCGCAGACACCCAAAGGACCTGTGACGGCCGTGTCGACGCTGACCCCTTTGAAAGCCGCGACGCCCGTTGCACTTTCTGCGTCAAGAGCCTCGACATCGCGTGCGACCTCTGTTGTGAGCGATGGACGGACGCCCATTCTATCCGGACAAGACGCAGCGACGGATTTTAGACTGAGAAAGCGGGTTTTGTTGGCAAACCCAGAGCTGTTGGCGTTGCACAAGGAGCTCGTCATGGGCGGACAGATCACCGAGGCTGAATTCTGGGATGGAAGAGAGGTGCGTATGTTTTCCTTTTTGCGTATCACCGTACCCATCATGACTGCCGACCTTATGCGCCATCGACGTACGTAGCACCTCCTGCTCGCGGAGGCAGCAACAGAAAACCAAAAACGTGGCCGTCCGGGTCAACTCGTAGATCCCCGCCCACAAACGGTAGATGGCGGAGAAGTCAAAATCGTCATCACACCTCAACTCGTACACGACATCTTTGATGAGTTTCCTGTCGTGGCGAAAGCCTATAATGATAACGTACCAAACAAGGTCACCCCTGTCGTACTTTGTACGTGTCACCAAGTGGTGCTGACTTGCGTCTAGCTCTCTGAAGCAGAGTTCTGGAAACGCTACTTTCAGAGCAAGTTGTTCAATGCACATCGAGCTTCTATACGTTCTTCGGCGACACAGCATGTTGTCAAGGAGGACCCCATATTTGACAAGTATCTCGAAAAGGATGATGATGGTTTGTATCACCGTCATTCCATTGCATTCATGGGACACTTATCCCCAGCCGTTGATAGAACTAGAACCTAGACGGCCGAGAGACGAAGTATCAGATCTATACATCAATCTTGGTGCTACACTAGAAGACCACGTGGAGGTGAGCCAGAGTGTTTCGCTGGTGATGACACTCGGAATGTTGAAACATCATGTATAGACGGGAAACGAGAGAGATGTTACCATGCAGGCTGGTCGTCAGCGTGGTGCGCTCCCGCTTATCCGTAAATTCAACGAGCATTCAGAGAGGTTGCTCAATTCTGCATTGTAAGTTGTACCTGGTTCTGTACCCGCGTTCCTCATCACCTCTTGTCGTCAGGGGCGACACACTACCTAGGAAGCGTCGATTGGTGAACGGTGGGGACGCCGAGGTAAAGTTCGGTTTTGCAACTTTGATCGTTTCCTACTTAAATATGTATAGAACCCCTTCTCTGAGATTGAATACGACGACCTCCAAGATCACGAATCTTCCCCTGGTATCCTCCTCGAAATGCAGGACCGACGACGGTATTTCGAGGGACGACTGGGCAAGGTTGGAGCTGCGAATGGTGGATCAGAGAGTTCGAGAGAAATGGTAGACGTACAAGATGCATCCAAGGACCTTCTAAGTCGAATGGATGGATGGGAAGGAAGGTTCAGTCAGGTGAGTTTTCGTGCATACATTGGCATACGACTAGTTTTGATTTTTGATGGGCCCCCGGTAGCTGAAAATAGAAAGAAAATCCAGCGAGGCGGCATTATCATCCATGACACAGAACGTCGCTGCGCGGTTAGATACCAAGGTGACCAAGTGTACGTGTCGTTTCAGCCTTCCGCACCGTTTCTTATCATCCTACCCCCACAGCCGACTTTCCTCCTGGGCTCTTCTGTCAACTCACGACATGTCAAACGGCTGCCAACGAGTTCCTCCGACAATTCTGGACGTCAATATATCCACCCCCTTCTGACCTCCCTACGCCGATTCCTAATGCTACACAACGATCAGCAAAAGCAACCAAAATGGCAGGGTACCTGGGCAAGACGCACGAAAAGGTCGACGCACTCGTAAGAGCTGCCGTTCTGGAGGGCGTAGAGGGAAATAGAGTCGTCGTCGTGAGTGGAGCTTTCCTCGCGATATTTCCACACATGTCTATCCTTATCTGATGCGATTTTTAATTCACAAATGACGTATAGGCTATGAAACCTCTGATGGATGCCGTGGAGCACGCGTTGGCGTTTCATCGTGCGAGGAGCACGGCCTTGGGTGGCGGGGCTTCACTAGAGAAACCTGGTAGCAAACTCGTAT
Organism: Boletus reticulatus; assembly: GCA_038093535.1. Taxonomy (NCBI): domain Eukaryota; kingdom Fungi; phylum Basidiomycota; class Agaricomycetes; order Boletales; family Boletaceae; genus Boletus; species Boletus reticulatus. The sequence goes on from JBBPSJ010000134.1 coordinate 68,028, forward strand.
AAACATGGCTCGGGGAGGGGAGGACCGCAACTGATTGGCTATGGCTGTCCTCCCGCCCTGCCTATCGCTTGACGTACTCTCAGGTATCCCTTTTCCACCGTTCTCTTTCGAGTGCACGCTGATCCATCCGGTCTGGCTGTCTGCTCTCGCTTCGCCGCTGACACGATGCCTCGCCAACCACTCGATGCTCGACTCTCGACCCTGTTTTGTTGGCTTGTGCGTTTTCGCCCCGGCGAAAGTACATGTATGTTCATTTAATCAGGACTCAAGTAGGGTTTATGATATACACGATCATGATAAACCAATCGCATTGCATTGCAAAAGATATTGGTTTCGATGTACATTGGACGCTTCAAGTTTGGCTGGACAGGGAGACACAAGGTGACACGCAATTCTATGGCGCTAGTGCTAATGCATGGCGTGTGCTGTGGATCATCTTTCCAAGGATTAATCATATCACCCACTGATCGCATAGATTTCCCTTTTCCATACGAGCTGCGCTGATAAGAAGCAAAAGCTTCACATGCCTCTGTACGACGCTCTTTATGATTACCACTGTATACTAGATGACTTTTGAATCCCCGACCGGAAACTTGGAAAGCGTAGCGCATGACGTCATCTACGTCCCCTCTTGTCATCTACGACAATGCAAGAACTAGTGGTGAGTCATATACGGGACGGCCTGAGCCAGTTCACACAAAGAGTTTGGGGTAATCCCCAAGCTCTCTCGAAATACCACCCCCAAGGATTCGAGTACATCGACCTGAAGGGGTATCTGAAGGCCTTTCAAGGTCTTTTCGGAGGAGAAGTTGTGGAGAAGATACTTGTGAGAGACGAGTATCGCATCTCAGCGCAAGAATTGCAGACAGACAGATACGATGATGGGGGCGCTTATGTTACAGGACAGCCTGGCATCGGTAAGCCTTGAACAAACAGGTGTGCCGTGGGATGGAAGTTGAGATATTTCTTCACGTCACCAGGGAAATCACTTTTTCTCATTTATCTACTCGTCCAACTTCTCGGACAGCGCTGCAAGGTTGCGGTGCACGATAATAGTCACCAATTCTATGCGGTCTTCGGGGAGTCGGTCGCCTTCTGCCCTCTCACAAATTCAACACCGCTAGCAACTGGCGGCCCCATGTGGGCTCTTTCTAACTCCCGCGGGGAACACGGCGGTTCTCCCCCTGTATGCTTCTACAATTATCCGGATGTCGTTCGGCTGATCCAGGCAACATCGCCCGAGAAAAAGCGTTGGCACGGATGGAGCAAGAAAGTCGGGGCTCAGTGCTATGTCATGGACATCTGGACTAAGCAAGAAATAGCAAACCTTGCGTGCGCGAACTCTTTCTTTCTGCCAAGCTAAATTTAATGAGATGACCAGCATTCTAAGAGGATACAATGTCCAGCGCATGCTCGATCTTTGGCAGAGGTGGGGCGGAGCTCCTAGAATGCTGTCGGAGTACTTGAGGACATCGGATCAGGACATCGAAGACTGGTACCGTCGCCGTGCTAAAGCTGCTATCGGGAAATGTCAGAACATGCTCTGGGCAATAATGGACAACCGCCTTCCCGAGGGTTCGGATGCGTCCCAGTTCTATTTCTGTCGGCCTGTAGACCATGCTACGTCGAACATCAAGCGCACGCGAACTTGCGCTACCGTGCCAACGCACACCATATTAAACATCCTAGGGGAGGCACTCAAAGGGCTCAGCAATGCCATCAAGTTGGACTTCTTTGCCGCTCTCAGCCAATGCAACGATACTCGACAGGCAGCTGGGTTCATCTACCAAGCTTGGTTCCGCTGCTTCATTTCTACGGCAGACACATCCGTAGACTGCCATTGGCTTGGTAAACAAGACAAGGTCACCCAGCTATGTGGGACGACTAATCTCGATTCCGAAAGCGCAAAGGAACTAGAGGTTAGGAAGGAACTTCCGTATTATTGGCCTGCAGCCTCGGGTTACCCAGGTATCGATGGTGCTTTGATACGCGACGACGGGATCTATGCGTTTCAAATAACCACCAGTCCAACACACACGACACCCGAACCCGGCATGCGGAAGCTACGAGGTCAATTGCCAGCCGACCTAGAGGAGCTTCCTTGGTATGTGGTGTTCGTCGGATACATGGAGAGTTCAAGCAAGGCGGTTGCCCGGCAATGGGTGGGGAAGGTATTCTTAACGAACACAAGCGAGACACCCGTACCCATTGCGTGGTCAGCAGTGGACCCAGTGGCAGAAGGCGTCACTTACAGTGTATGCAACTTGATGTGGATTGATCATTGTGTTGTCTGACTCGTTTGTTAGATAATTTGTGATGGGGATGAATCGATGGAAGAATAAAGGCGTTGGTGCCTACTGCTGAATGCCGTGGGCGCACCACAGGCGGCCTTTCGGTCGTGGGGGGACTTGAATGATAAGGTCAAGGCGAGGATGACAAGTGGCACTGGAACAAAGGACGAGATAGGTGCCTGAAGATGGTGTGTTTTACTTTTCGTCGTATGTCCTCTCTTCTCTTGTAACCGAAATATTCAGTCTGCTGCTGACCGGCGATCGTGCAACGTGTTGGTATTATCGTCTAGAAGCCAAATGTCCAGCCTGACCGCACTAGATAACTTGCAGCCCTTGTCAGTACAATAAATTTCTGTGGGCAGGAAAAGACTTGAAATAATATCGAAGATACACAAACAAACAAGCTCGTCTCTTACATCTTGACCATCTTGAGTTGGAAGAAATGATCCGCCGCCCTCCAACAATGATCTCCATGACGGATGCTGACATCCAAGACGTCCGCGACCTCGTCGCCCAACAAAAAGCCGCACACGAAACACGCCAAAAGGTGCTTCTCAAGATGAAGAAGCTCTCAGAAGCCTCTGACCCGGTTGCGGAGGACTCCGCGACAGCCACGCTCTTCCGACAACTCACGGACAAGGTGCGAGAGCATGACGAGAGACACAGGCGAATGGGGATACCCCCTGGAAAGAGTTCGTCTTGATATCTGCTGGCTCTGATTCAGGTGCGTGTGTTTTGCCGTGGTCGTCGTCTCGCTTGGCTGATGCGTTTGTTGTCTGACCGTGTTAGCTTGGGGCATGCATCACCGCGAAAAACGTTGTGTAGAAATACGGGAAGTCTATGAATGATTGTATGAGCCTAGCGTAACGAAGATGGTGACATGATCCATTCCCTCTGGCTGGGCCCAACAGGATGGTCGCTGCTAACAAGTGTCATTCGATATCTTGAATACAGAGCTTGGATATCGGTACATTGTCGATTCGCGATGGTGCCGGTCCAGCTAACCTGAGGAGTAAATCCTCTAGACATGTGCTCAGAGGAAACCAAGGTGGCTAATGTTGGACTAGTTTTCAGATCGACCTGACACCCGAAAAGCATTCCTACCTCTCCCCACGCCATAGTAGCGCCAACGCTTATACTTATACTCGCCAATCCCCGTTTAACTGCTGGAACTAGCCAGCACCTACTCCTTTGGTCCGCCGACATAGATTTCCTCAAGAAGCAGGACCCGCCTTCACCCAGCGTCTCTGCATCCGCCGTCCAGTTAACCGGAAAGTCGCAGCCACTGACCGAATCCGAGATCCGAGAGTATATCGACAAGCTGTCAGCAATGCGGTACATGGTGCTGGATTTGACGGGGTGGAAATACACGGCACCAACAGTTTCCTTCCTGACCAGTTCCTCCAATCGTTGTCCAACAAATGCACGGACAGATGGGGTGGAGATGAAGAGGGGCGCACGAGATTCACGAGGGAAGTTGTCGACGCCATTGTGGATGCCGTCGGGGAAGACCGAGTTGGTCTTCGTATCAGTCCCTGGAACACTATCCAAGGTGAGCACCTTGCGCTGATCCGCAGGATGTGCTCATTCACGTGTCTTTCTAGACATGGGTATGCCAGACCCCCGACCCACGTTTGCATACCTCGCTACCGCTCTACCTGACAAGCACCCCAGACTAGCTTATCTTCACGCAGTAGAACCTCGCCGCGTGTCAGGAAACATCGACGTTTACCCAGACGCAGCCACCAACAATGACTTTTTGCGAGAAATATGGAATGGTGGTGAAGGTAGTGAAGAGATAGTGTTCATATTGTCGCGTCTGATACATATCAAACGTCAGCGTCCCCACTGTCCACTGTCACTTTCTGATATCACCTTGCTCATAGACTCGAACCTGATACAGCCTGACCTTCCGATGCGGCTACAGGAGGATATACCCCTTACCCCTCCAGATCGGTCAAAGTTTTACCTGGCAGGACATTTGACGCCATTCGGATACAGCGATTACCCGTTTGAGGACGGCAACGTTCGAGAGGCGGATGAAAAGCTTTGAAATGAGACTGACAGACTCCACATCGTTGATTCGACGTATTTGTATGTGCTATAGTATCTTTGAACCACAAGCTTAATAGATGGTGCTCACGCAGAGAGACACGTTCTGAAATGAATGGTAGGATGGAGGTGGGATTGTTTCCAGTATAATATATATCATTGGATAATACATCACGTGAGCAGATATATCACGTGAATTTGAGTTTTGAATCTTGAATCCTACCTCCTCTCTCTTGTCATCTACGACCACTTGCACGCTCATACAATGCAACCAGGAGAAATAGCCGTGCCGAGTCATATAGGGGACTCCTTGAGTAAGTTCACACAAATGGTTTGGGGCAAACCCCAAGCTATCTCGAAGCTCCACTCCCAAGGATTCGAGTACATCAACCTGGAGGGGTATATGAGGGGCTTTCAAGCTCTTTTCGGAGGAGGAGTTGAAGAAACGATACTCGTGCGAGAGGAGTATCGCATCGCACTGCGAGCATTGCAGACACATACATACCATCGGGGCGCTTATGTCACAGGACAGCCTGGCATCGGTAAGCCTTGAACAAACAGTGCGCCGTGGGATGGAAGTTGAGATATTTCTTTACGTCACCAGGGAAAACACTTTTTCTCATTTATCTACTCGTCCAACTCCTAGGACAGCGCTGCAGGGTTGCAGTGCATAATAATAGTCACCAATTCTATGCGGTCTTCGGGGAGTCGGTCGCCTTCTACCCTCTCACGGATTCAGAACCGCTGGTAATTGGCGGTCCCATGTGGGCTCTTTCCGACTCCAGCGGCAGAGGCGCTCCCCCTACATGCTTCTACGATTATCCGGATATCGTTCGGCTGATCCAGGCAACATCTCCCGAGAAAAAGCGTTGGCACGGATGGAGCAAGAAAATCAGGGCCAGGTGCTATGTCATGGATATTTGGACTGAGCAGGAAATAGCAAACCTTGCGTGCGCGATACTTACTCTTTCTTTCTTCCAAGCTAAATTTAATGAGATGACTAGCATTCTACAAGGATACAACGTCCAGCGCATGCTCGACCTTGGGAGGAAGTGGGGTGGAGTTCCTAGAACATTGGTGACGTACTTTGATGACCCGGATCAGCGAATCGAAAAATGGTACCGTGACCTCGCCACAGAGGCTGTCGGAAACTGTCAGAAGACGCTCCAAGCAATAATGGGTTGTTGCCTGCCCGAGGGTTCGGATGCGTCCCAGTTCTATTTCTGTCGGCCTGCAGACTATGCTACGTCAAGCATCGATCGCAAGCGAACTTGCGCTACCGTACCGACGCAGACCATATGCAACATCCTAGCGGAGGCACTCGAAGGGTTTAGCAATGCCATCAAGTTGGAGTTCTTTACTGCTCTCAGCCAATGCAACGACACTCGACAGGCAGCTGGGTTCATCTACCAAGCTTGGTTCCGCTACCTCATTTCTACGGCAAACACATCCATAGACTGCCACTGGCTTGGTGATCGAGACGATGTCACCAAGCTATATGGGACGACTAATATCGCTTCCGAAAGCGCAAGGGAACTAAAGGTTAGGGAGGAGCTTCCGTACTATTGGCCTGCAGCCTCGGGTTACCCAGGTATCGATGGTGCTTTGATACGCGACGACGGGAGTGCGTTTCATATAACCACCAGTCCAACACACACGACACCGAACCCGGCGTGTGGGAGCTACGAGGTCAATTGCCAGCTGACCTAGAGGAGCTTCCTTGATATGTGGTGTTCGTCGGAAACATGGAGAGTTCAAGCAGGGCGGTTGCCCGGCAATGGATGGGGAAGATATTCTTAACGAACACAAGCGAGACATTAAAGCTTCATGACTGGGTGTTTCGTGTATGATTATTCAATGAAGATTGGGTTCTGTGTACGCGTCTTGGAAGATGCTGATTCCGGCTCTTGTCATTCTCATCAACTGGATTCGACACGTTCATATTCGTCTTTTCCATTACCTGCATACCATGAGAATAGAGAGTCGCTCGTTTGTGTGTTGTGCTTCGTCCGGGAGCGGAAAAGCGAGCTCATATGCACTTGGGTGCAACCCATAAACCAATGAACCAGGACCTCGCTCAATGCGTGTCCAATGAAATGGTTTTACTGCGTTGTGCCGAGTCGGTAGGTTATATAAGTAATGTTTTACTCACCATATTCGCCTTGGTTGCGTTGCGCGCAGTCCATTGATCTATATCCTGTCGGTCGTGTGTCAGGTTCTGCATTTGCTGGCAGAGATTGCACATGACTGTGACCTGTCAGCCGTACAGTATTCAATGCCTTTTCTGTGCACGCTTCTTACTTTGTAAATCTAGTGGAGTTCTCACACTACGTCAGATCAGCCACGAGGGCGACTGGCAATTCGTGGTTTAAAATACCCGCTGATGCGCGGGGTGGGGTGAAGCATCGGCCGAACTCTCAATATTTGATATTTGAAGAGTTTCAACCCTTGACCGCATTCAGCTCGCCGACGGGGGACATTGCACTGAGGAGGGACGACGAGAGGGCCGAAACGGTGCGTCGTGAAATCATTGTCTTGAAGTAAGAGGGTAGGGGATATGCTGACCTCGGTTGGTCACAAACAGGCGAACAAAGACCCAACCATTGGACCCCACTTACTGCCTTTAGCGTTCCGATGCAATACCGTGACGGAACTATACGGGATGGGCACCGCTCCTGGAGGCATTCATAAGTGATGCAGCATGGATCCTTGGGTTGGATCTCAACGCCTGACTGCTCACGTCGAGCATGACGCACCATGCACTTGATATCCCAGAAATCCTCTACGATATCTTTGGCCATCTTGCCCCTGATCAGGATTGGTCGTGGACCTACGATCAGTTACCCGGTATTCACACTCTAGCCAAACTAGCCAGAACATGTCGGGCGTTCAAGGAACCAGCGTTAGATGTGCTGTGGTCAGAGTTGCCTGATTTCTCAGCTTTAGTGCGGTGTGTTCCCGATGCTGTCCATTCAAAGAAAAAATCCGTGAGGCTCTTGACATGATGCACGACTGTCTGTATTCACTGATTTATCATCGTTATAGCGTTATGCATTCAAACGGCCACTCACCGACGCCGAGTGGGGTACCATCCAAGGCTACGCTAGTCGCGTCCGGGTCTTCCATGACTATACGCTCCGGGAGACGTGTCTTGAGGACGAATCCATCGCGATGCTGCTTAGCCGTACCGGTCGCACACTGTTCCCGAGCCTCCGATTCCTTTCCTGGGGATATGAGAGGCCATCTCATCTGTCGCAGATTGCTCCCCAATCAATGAGAACACTCCACCTCGATGTCAGATGTGGAGAAATCTCTGAATGTCGGGCTGTCCTCGACTCCGTTGGAAACCTTTGCCCTTCCATAGAGAGATTTCGGCTCTATCTGTCTCGTCAATATGCGGAGCTCGACACAATCATGTCTAAGCAAGTCCTTCGTTGGTCAAACCTTCGAACCCTGGAGTGTAGCGATGTCGCCTTGAATGCCGATGCCATCCTGCACATCTCCCGTACAACTACGCTGACGCATTTGTCATTCGTGTTGAGCGAGGCAGCACCAGGTCAGATCCTCCCTTCTGACCTTGACCTCCTCTTCCCGAACCTGACATGGTGCGATATAACATCTGGGAGGTTGTCGCCTGTTGCAAATCTCTTCGCTCGTACCAGACTTCCAGCAATCAAGGAACTCACCATCAGATTTCCCGGTTCCCCATCCAAGCAGGCTATCCAGTCGTTCATGGTGTCGCTCAAGAACACATGCTCGTCTAGTTCCCTTACCCATCTCAGTATCCTGAGTCAACGTTACCTGTTGCGTCGACTTTCGACCCGTGGCGACTGCGGGTCGGACAATTGCCTAATCACCTATGACGACTTGCGTCCTTGCGCATCCCTCTGCAGCCTCCGTTCCTTGGAGCTCAATTTCGACCAGCCAATCCACCTTACAGACAACGACTTCGCGGAAATGGGGACCGCCTGGCCCCATCTCGAAGATCTCATCATCACCAATGATGCGGGCTGGCGCTCCACCGGCGGGGTGACGCTCCCCGGTCTCATCCGGCTTCTCCGGGCATGCCCTTCTCTCCGCAATTTTTGTATCCTCCTCGACACGCCGACCTTTGTGTACATCCCAGAGGGTATGGACGTGTCGTATCCCCCGAGACAGCTGGGGTGCGTCAATCTCGTCGAGTCGCCGTTGGACGCAGACATGTTTGATGGGGTGGTAGACGTGTTTGTCACACTCGGATTGTCGCCCCGTTTGCTGCTCGCTTGGAGGCGCGCGGAGACGGAACAACAGAGAGCCGTGGGCGTACCACAGGCGGCCTTTCGGTCGTGGGGGGACTTGAATGATAAGGTCAAGGCGAGGATTGCAAGTGGCACTGGAACAAAGGAGGAGAGGAGTGCCTGAAGGTGGTTGTATTTATTGCATTGTTTGTGTCTCTTGTTTTACCCTTCGTACGCCCTCTTGTAACCGAAATATCTGCTACTGACTGATGGTGCAACGTTGTCAGCGCTCAGCATCCTCAGTTGAACTGATGATGGCGTTATCGTCCAGAAACCACATGCCCGGCCTGACCTCGCGACGGCACTGGATAACTTACAGCTCTGTCAGTACAATAACAGGATAGCAAGTTCTTTCTGTAGACAGTGTCACACGAAAAGACTTGAAATAATATCGTTGTGAATGAATGAAGAAGAAGAACATACACAAAGTCAAACAAATAAGCTCGTCTCTTGCATCTTGACCATATTGACTTGGAAGAAATGATCCGCCGCCCTCCAACAATGATCTCCATGTCGGATGCTGACATCCAAGACGTCCGCGACCTCGTCGCCCAACAAAAAGCCGCATACGAAACACGCCAAAAGGTGCTTCTCAAGATGAAGAAGCTCTCAGAAGCCTCTGACCCGGTTGCGGAGGACTCCACGACAGCCACGCTCTTCCGACAACTCACGGACAAGGTGCGAGAGCGTGACGAGAGACACAGGCGAATGGGGATACCCCCTGGAAAGAGTTCGTCTTGATATCTGCAGGCTCTGATTCAGGTGCGTGTGTTTTGCCGTGGTCGTCGTCTCCCTTGGCTGATGTGTTTGTTGTCTGACCGTGTTAGCTTGTGGCTGCATCACCGCGTAAAACTTTGTGTAGAAATACGGGAAGCCTATGGATGATTGTATGAGCCTAGCGTAACGAAGATGGTGACATGATCCGCGTGACGTTGACGAGATCTACTCCCTCTGGCTGGGACTATACTTGCTGTCGTACGCCCAGCAGGAATGTTGGACTAATTTGTAATGACTTTCGTCATTTTGTGGTTTCAGATTGACCTGACACCCGAAAAGTATTTCTACCTCTCCTCACGCGATAGTAGCGCCAACGCTCATACTTATACTCGCCAATCCCCGTTTAACTGCTGGAACTAGCCAGCACCTACTTCTTTGGCCTGCCCGCGTTCATACCGCTCGTCAAGTAGTCCCTAGACAATCACGGGAGTCTCGCGGTCCAAAGACGCTGAAGAAGACGCTGAAGCACTTCCCGAAACGACCCGTTCGTTCCTTCAAAAGAGGACATCTGTTTCATCAATAACCTTCCGCCCGATTATATGAATTCAGATTCCCAGAAGGCGACCGTGAGGACACGTCCGATGATTTTTCACGTAACCGGGATTACTGGTCGGATCTGAACGTTCCATCTCCCGGATGGACCCTCTTGGGCAGCGATTATGGCGTAGTCGTCTTCAATGTCGTCATCCAACGTCTCGAGGTAATCCAATAGCGTTCGGCAAGCGTTCGACGTGACATGGACAAGATAGGGTTTTTTGATCCTCGGCTATTCCCCCCATCGCAATCAGTCGACCTCCCACAGAGTACCCTCGTGCAATGATTTCAAACGGTGTACGCGACAAGTTGAATCGGTTTACTAGCATGGTTTGGCACAACGGCACCCAAGCTGTCTTGAGACGCCACAACCCCGAGGGATTCGAGTACATCGACCTGGAAGGATATCTAGACAGTTTTCAATTCATTTTCGGACCAGCCATTGTGGAAAAGGTACTCGTGAGAGACGAGTATCGCACCGCACTGCAAGTCTTGCAGACAGCTGCATACAATCGAGGAGCGTATGTGACAGGACACCCTGGTATTGGTAAGTCTTCAAGCTGTGCGCCGTGAACATCAGGAAAACGCTCCCGCCATAACACGCCATAACATACACATAGTGGCGTGTGATGTATGCATAATACTACATAGCCCTACATATTTATGGGATTCGTGGAGTAGCCAAGCAGGAAAGTTCAATGGTACATAGTATAAGAGTTGGAATATTACAAATACATTGTAGACCTAAATCGTGTATGAAACAGCGTACTCCCCGCGTCGCGTCATACTCGTCCTCATCATGAGGGAGAGAGGGACAGGAAACTACATTGTTGACCTAAATTGTGTATGACATAGTACTCGCTGTGTCATCATCGTCATTGTCCAAGTTGTCATGGATTAGGACAAGGGCGAGAGGGAGGGAGAGAGGGAGGGAAGCGCCTGCTGCTTAATGACGTCGGGATCATCACCGGCATCATCGTCAGTACGTCCCGTCGTCCAAATGTTTGAGTGTGAGGACAAGGGAGAGGGGTTGGAGATGGGCGCCGCGCATCAGTCATTGCAACTTGCGTCGTTGCGTCGTCGGTACCGAAGCACTGACTTCTTAGTGAGTACTAGTTAGTAGTGAGTATGTACTTACTACTTGAGTCCTGGGCCGACTAAGTACTTCCGTGTCGTGTGACTCGATTGAGTAAGCAACTTTCGAAAACTTCTCAAGTCTTAAGTCGACGTACCGCGCCTTCTAGCTCACTCCAACCACAGTCACAACGGAACCCACTCGCGGCCACACCCTCTCCAACCCGTAGCGCCCTCCTCAATCAGAACTACGAAACTGTTGTTGGCGATGATGGGCGTGTGGGAAATGTCCCAGACGCGATGGAAATGAGCGCATCGTTGAAACGAATGCACCACATCAAGTTAGACGGCCAGGAGGACACCCGAGACAGCAGGCGACAACGAGAGGTGTCCAGCTCAATTCCGACCACGAAAACATTGTCGACAGTGGCGAACCTGATAGGATGAGCCATGGGAGCAACAGGAGCGAAGGTGAGGTCGAAATGAATCTGCTAAGTCAAGATACGGGGCTAGGAGACGACAAAGGCGACCAGGAAATGTCGGGAGGTATCAAATTTGGTGCAAATGATGTCGATGGTGCCAGATATGCAGGGGAGGGTCACCGGATGGTTGGCGCAATGAACGCACCATGCCGCGACTTGAAACGAGTCGAAACCTAGTAGGCACTAGCTGGGTACTATCATATGACTGGCCATTGCCAAATATAATGGCATTGTTGTCCATAATTCTGCATATCTTACATATCCGACATTGAAATGCAGGGTATAATTTTTACAGGGAATTATACGGACCTGTATACTTTATGCAAGGTTCCATAGATCTCATTATTATGCATAATTATGTGTAATTATGGCGGGAGCGTTTTCCTGATGAAATTGAATCAACTACGATCTTCTTCATGCTTCTAGGAAATACCAATTTTCTCGTTTATCTACTTGTTGAACTGCTCGGGCAACATTGCAAGGTTGCGGTACACGATAATGACGGCCAAGTTTATGCGCTCCTTGCGGATACGGCCAAATTCTCCCCTCTCACAGACAGAATACTACTACTAGGATCTCGTGACCGCGTATGGACTCTTTCGCACTCCAATGCCCGAGTCCCGAGTCCACCGCCTCGGTTGTATGTCCACACACACCGCACCCGAATGATTCAGACGACAGCTCCAAAGAAAGAGTGTTGGCACGAATGGAGCAAGCAGGTT
>JBBPSJ010000135.1:0-79925 GCA_038093535.1 Boletus reticulatus
TATTTCCCCTGACGCTGGCTAGAAAATGGTCACACAACAACGTACCCATGCCAGATCGGGACTGAGCGTCTCATTCGATGTTGGAAGGACGGGACACAGATTGACCAGTGTCATCCGACTCGGTGGCATAGGCTATACTGTTGTCCAAGCCGAAAATTGCAAGTGTCGGAGAGGCTCTCTGCGGACCGACTATGCCCGAGACAATAAGAACTTTTGTCAAGACAAAAAGTACCCCGATTGAGCTGCCTCCTCACTCGTTCCGAGCCCTAGCAGTGTGAGCGCTGCGTGTTTCATGCGGCGCTAGTTTCACTTTCCATGTGCAGAGAGACGGACCCTCTCAATGACCCTCCTTTTGTTCTCGAAAATGGGAGCATGTGGTCTAGATGGCAGGAAACTCCCAGCGTGTCCTCCAAGAAGTTAGGATTTCTGCAGGCCGACCGAGACAATAAGCAATACCACTCGACGCGTTCCGACCATCGGTACACTCATGAAACGGATAGTGCTACTGTGAAGGTAATTCGCTGTCGATTGTCTTTGCTAACTGTGCCATATAAACTGGGGATGTCCAGGTAGCATACCTCCACAACCAAGTAACTCCAGCCGTCTTCGCCTCTAAAGAGCCCTTGCAACTTGTCTGCGACACACATCCTCTCATCCTCCACAAACATGGACTTGTTCCGCACTTTTACTATCTTCACATCATCTGATGACCCTTCTCCATTTGAGTCGGGCACGTCGCAAATACCAGTTGACAAGGACAATAGCAGTTATCAAAGGTGTTATTGTGTCATCGCATGATCTACGAGTCCTGTAAGCATCCTTCGAGCTCGTGAACTGAGTAATGACTCTTCATCAGAACGCAGTTGGTCCTTTCAATATATCAAAACGCCGTAGTTAGCACTAAAGGATAATCGGTAGTCACGGACACTGTATGCCTGCCTGCTCCCCGATATATGTAACACTATCTTTCCGTGCATATTCATATTTTCTGATGCTATCACTTGCCCGGCCATCTCCCCCGGCCGCGGTGACCTGGTTTCCCCCCATGCATTGGACCATCCTTGATGTCACTCGCCAGTGTGAAAAAAAAGACATTATCTTGACTATATTGCAAGCCAGTCAAATGGGTATAACATCACCAACTAAACCACCAAATTCAAAGTTACGCAAAAAGATTGACGATTTTAAACGAGTGACCACTATCACCACGGCCACCGTCATCATCCCTTACATCCCTCACAAGCCGAGGTTGAAATTGCTGCATCCCAAGTTGAGCAATGTGATCTAATTCCCGCGTGTGAGCAATATTGAGTGAAATGAAAAAAAAAAAAACACGCACGCCATCCCCTCCCACCTCTTGACAGCACATGTTTTGTTGGTTCTGATTGCAACCGGCACCCAGGACATTGAGGGGCTGGCAGTTGTTATTCAAGAGGTCGTTGATCACTGCAGGAGCCCCGACAATGTTGCCCTCTGCATCAGAATAAGCAGCACCATTTGAAAACTGTTAAAAGAAAGGGATCGGTTTCCCTCAGCTCATGACCTCATGTCGACAAAAGCCAGGCAAAAACTCACGAAACTGTCTGAGCAGCAATGTTGAGTGCCACCACTGCAAGGAGTGCGCGCCTCAATGCGAGCGGCAGAGACGAAGACAGCGAGAGAAAGAAGAGCAAAGACACGAGTGAACATGGTAATTGTTTTTTCGACGGAGAGGTTGTTGTGTAGTAGAACGCAAGAGAGCAGACGAACTTGTGAACTGAAGTTCAGCAGTGCTCTGGCTGGCTTTTTATACCTCGATGGAATGCGACCCTATCCTCGCTTCAATACAATCCGCTGAAGCCCGTGCTAAACAAAAAAAGACGGCCATCGTGTCAGACGCCGCACGACGTCGGGTAGTTCTGCGGCGATTATGACTTTAACTTCCCTTGAAAAACTTGATGGATTGCATCTTGGGTGCCGGGAACGTAATGGAAAACCCAACGCAATTACGTTCCCGGCACCTGAAATGCAATCGATCAAGTTTTTTCCTACTTGGCTCCCCCTCACGAAGGGTTCGATGGGCAGACCACGCATTAAGACACATAGGCCAGCCCATCAACGGTTCACTCACGTAGTCTGGATCAAAGGCATTGTTGTATGGACGCGGAAGACAGACGTTTACCTGAACACCATCATGCTCTTCGTCAGTGGCGATATTTCTTGACAGGCGTCTGACAGAAACCTCCGAGTCGAGGTCCTTGATTCTGAAACAAGTTTCAGGTGTCTGTCATATTTTTTCGGCGTCGACGCGGCTGTCCATGTCAGTCATGTCACTCGAAAGACCATGGGGCTAGCCGGTGCCAACGCCCGCCGCTGGATATCCCAGTTTCTAGAGGGAAGACAATGAACTGTTTAGTGTGCGGCATTTTCTATTTTCTCTGGTTCACACTTGCCTACCAGTAGACTGTGATGTTGAGCGTCAGATCTCGGTGAACAAGTTCGTGCGAAGTTCGCAAGTACGTTCAACATGAAAGAGTTACGTAACCAAATAGGTTTACGAGCGACCTATGAGTACGAGAAGCGAACACGAGAATGTATGTATTGTGAACGCTAACAAGGTCTCCTTGACAGCTGGGGTTGTCAATTACTGACGCATGCAGTTGATTTTACAGGTCGTTCCTACTCTCTGGTTCCGCACGACTCGAATCTAACGAATGATACTAATCGCTCAGGTAAATACTGCCTTGTCTTAATATCCAACTTACATGTCGAGGTCAACGAAGGTCTCTGAAAAACGCAATGTTGGACCGACCGAAGATTGCACCAGAGGTCTGGAACTCATTAGAGCACTGGCAACCCTAACCTGCACGTCCAATGACCCTCGGGGACGTAATGACGTGTCCATTCCTCGCCCATCGCCTACGAGGTTCCTTTTTGTGACAAGCACATAATTCGAACCAGCAGTTTACTGGCCAATGAAAACTTCGCGTCCAAAGACAACGCCGTCTAAACATGCACGTTTGAACCCGCATCAGCGATGGCCCTGCAAGACATCGCTTCAGAATGGCATATCCGATACTTGGCCGCCATCAACCTATGACAGGTTTCTGATCCGTGCGGCAGGAATCTGAACCAGAAGCCGCTCGCCGACGTCAAATTTCGGTCCCAAACAGAACAGAACAGTCTGTCAAGCGAGTCAGCCGGAGATCTGCAAACAAATACCAAAGATATGACTCCTTCAGCGTCGTTCAAGGTGTCCAGACGGGTGGCGGAATGCTTTGTCGTATCTACGAGCGCCAGTAGCTCCACGCAGCCCCCAAGTGCTGCGCGGAATATTCATTTAGGGGGCGTGTCCAGCTCCCATTCATCCTCTTGGAGTGTCGTATTACCTATCAAGCTCTTAGCCCAAGCGTGAGTCAAAGCACGCGCGAGCAGCGAGGACGCGATCGAGGCCCCTCAGAGCGAGATGCCAGTCGGCCATGCCCTGCCCCGTCGCTCTTTGAGGACATCGTTATAGAAGAAGAAATTGCTAGCAGGTTGCATATGTCCACGCTCCAAGTCGACCCTGACGTCCTGAAGTTGTACAGCCGTCTCCTTGTACCGAAAGTTGAATGAAACCTGCATACTGCTGCATCCGCACTCTTACCCATCCCCGTCTAGCATCCAGTACATCTGAGCCACGGTGACCTTGTGGGTACACTTACCTATGGAATGGTGAAAATTCAAGGCACAGACGAACCCAATTTATCTCATTAACGGCTGCTCAGAATGGTGTGTTTTTAGAGGGCCACCATCATCACCGAACCGTTAAAGGGAATGAAGTACGTTGATTCTTCCTTCTCCAAACCTGAATCGTCGTCTCCCCCAGCCCCCGTGCATATAGTCCTGATGGACAGCAAGACCCGAGCATTAGCATTGCGGCTCGTTGCCCACCCTAGACAGTTGCACGTACAGAAAACGTCAAGAGTGAGCACCGAGCTAACGTTGCTTGTGCTCGTACAGTCCAGGGATCGATACTCGATCTGGCCGTGGAGTCGACACCTTCATTCGACATCTTGACGTGTTGATTTGTCCGGAATGTCACGGACCATGGTGCCTCAAGGACCTTGTCAAGGACTAGTACGCGCACTAATGGTGTCCCATCGCTTTACGACTTCAATCTCTGAATTAATGGGTCAAGCATCAAGGCAAAACGTATAAAATTTAGCATTTTCCATCTTTATCCCCGATGACGCTGCACATGCCCCATCACCGCTTGACACTCCATCACACTCCTTGGCTTCCTTCCACAAGACATTCGGACTGGATTAGAAACATATTTCGCATTCAACGCAGTCTCGCACATGCGCAGAGACCTTCTAACACTATGGGCGTACTTGTATTAGTCCCATGGTGAGCGAACCGGGACACAAACTTACCGATGTACCACCGGTCACGTGGCAGCAGTTCTCGCCTTCGGCGCAGCCCGCACGCGCCTCGATGGGGGTGGCAGAGGCAGAGAACGCGAGAGCAAGGAGGACGAATACGTAAATAAACATGTTGGTTTGCTTTGAAGGAGACATGGTTTTGTAGTGCAAAAGAGGGCGGTCGAATGCAACGGGGTAATAGTGGGGTTCGAGCTCTCTGGGTGTGGCTCTTATATACCTATTGCCCGGGCTGCGGGTGCACCTAGCTCACTTGCTGATCGGAAACGTTCCATGTGAGCGGTTGTCACGGTATATGTACATGAAACGTGTCTACAAATGATTTGTCTATGACGGCCTGACATGCCAGAATCCCCTCAGTCAAACCGTCATGTCTTGTCATCCTGCCGTGCCTCGAGACAGACTTTTACCGATTGTTTCATCTAGACACTCCGTCACTGAAGATCCTGACGACTGACCTTGGAGATTACTTGTTCTTCAGCTTATTCCCAGCCACTATCACGGCAGCTCCGGCAGAGTGCTACTGCATGGACGATGATCGAGGAGAGTTGGACCCTATCTAGTTATGAGCTCAGCAACGAGGAGCATCGTCGATAAGATAACAGAAAACGATCGAGGTGTCTGGGTTGGTAGCACCAGTCTCTGACACACGTTTGAGGTGTCTGCAATATGTCGCGACGCGGCTATAGTCAGCGATTGCATGGAGACGGGTGTCCATGTTACGGTAGCTAGAGTCAATCCTGGCCGATAGCCATCCAGGGTCCTAGAAGGGCAACGCTGAGCTCTCTAGCACGATTTCTAGCCATCTTCTCTGATCCGTACTTGACTATCGTAAATTCGAAATGCCCACAAGTCCGCGTCAATAGATTGGTCTCAGGTTATAACTAAAGTGACTATCACCTTTTGCTCGAATCTTGGACGTTCGATTATGCTGTCACGTCCGTCGAAGGATCAAGGTGGCACTGCCACTCCTAGTCACATGCGAATATGCTCATCACACAAAGCACTAAAATGTTATATACCCCTTATAATATATCTTATATGATGGTGTCTAAGTCGTATAAATCGTGTAATATAACAATAAACCATACAGGTATGCTCGGTTCCACATTATTCTGCCAATGGCCAATAAATATTTTTCCTTATAATGGGTTTATATGTGTTTATATACTCAAATAACCCACTACAAAATACATCGGGCCGAGTCATATTGCCACAGGTATAGTGCTTTTCGTGATGCTCGTGTAGATCGTACAAGCAACACAAAAGTACGTCCCTCTTCGCGTTTATGCTCATCCTGATTTCCGTCTTCATTCTCCATGTTGACTCTGCCAGTGTCGAACTAGAGACGCGTTCTGCAGCCAGTTCGACGTCGACTGCGTGCTTGTCTCGCGCTCAGGGTACGCATCCCATATCCCGTCTCCCCGCTCTCCGCAGAACCCTAATCCTCGCGCACACCGATGACCCTCACACGTCCCTACGTCCACAACATCTCCGAGTCGGCCTTCCTTCATGCGAGATGACCCCAAGCCACCGCAGGTACTACTACGAAGTAATCGGTGGGTAACGTCTGCTGACGCGATCAGCTCAGTAGCAACGTTGCGAATGGTCCATCCACCTATGCGCGCCTATCACTATTATGGACGCCTTGCGCGATACGCCTGGGTGTCGAAATTGACCAGTATTACCCCAAGCACGATGGCGGCGCGGCTAACACTGGCCGAGGATACGATGACGTTGAGGGCGTTAGCTCGAAGAGGCCGTACGTGAGAGGTGGGCGGGAGGACCAAGTAAGTTTTTAATGGATGTCGAGATGGTGCGTCCCTGAAAGACCTATTACCCAAAGTTGATGTGCGTGTTCACAGACGCGCCTCGAACTGAACCATCCAAAGGCAGCAGTAGCTCATCGAAGGAGCTTCCCCTTGTCATGCGGAGTCTTCCTTGGTCAGGCCTGTCTAAACTCATGTTGCAGCTCACTGGTTTCAGAACAGTTCCTTGTTTACACCTGTTTGCATTTCAGCCAAACTGGGCAAGGTTCGAGACTGCGCCCTCGGTGATGCTCTTGAAGACGTTTTGTCAATGTCAAACCAGATCCAAATGTCTGAAAATCGCCGCTACAGCTCTTTGAAATTTGCGTCAAGGCCAAGGATCCCATGGCAATTGTTGGGGACAGACACGGGGTATTCGATGATTGGCCAGTTTGATTTCCTTCCCTTGTCCTGTGACTGATTGCGTCATGTCCAGCAGCTCGAATATGAATATGAATGACGTGCATCCATGCCTTGGGTGCAACAAGATGCTCGCGCCGCGAGCCGACAATTATGTACACCACCTTCATACTTGTGATGATGAAAACCCCGCGGTGACGCCATTGCACTCGGCATTCAGCGCACGCTATCATTTATTTATATGTACATCTCCGGGCTGAGAACGAGGATCCTCGGGCGTCGCAAGCTCATCTCTTCTCACTATGGAATTCTCTCCCTTGCTGACATTTATAAACAGCGCCCGTCATCACGTTCTCAGATTCTCACTGCTGCAGGCGAACAAAAGTGCTTCTATTGCACATGATACTCCAATTGCTTCCGCGCCGGAATCTTTATTGATGGCCTCCAAGATGCCAAGTAAAATGGAATGCTTCCGTTCCCACAGGTGCCCACGCTTTGCGCGAGGAGCCCCATGTGTACCTCGCACTGTATAAATGAACGACCCAGCGACCAAGATGAACGACATGGTAGCAACTTTCTATTATCAACCATCGCGGGAGTAAACGGTGCATATGAGTCTACTAACTACACTACAGAGAATGACATGCGTGTGTGCCTGGTTCACACGCGTACCGCACGGTGATCTCCCTTGCGAAAAGCAGGGCTTAAAATAGCAGACCTGTTCGAAAACATCGTGATCACGGATGCAACAATTGTGGGTAATAGTAAGGTAAATGTAAGTGGTAATCGGTGTCCACGCGGTATCCGGTGCATAGGGGTGACCTGTGCGATCAGTCCAATGTAGTAACAGACAACAATCATGAAGAATCAGGCCTAGGCGTCTCAATCACATCACCCTCTACACTGACTTCAACAACTCCGATTTCGACCACCGGTAACTCAGTCTCATGACCGTGGTCGTGATGCTCGTGATGTTTATGTGATGTGTTGGGCATCGCGATGAGGACTGCAACTCGTACTGCGGGCCTGGGCGCTGTTGTCGGAGATGAAGAGGATGACGAGAGTGCTTGATCTGGTATCAGCGACACAGGCTGTGGTGATGGCGGTGATCGTCTCCTTGCAAAAGGTCGCATGAACCGGGCAGGGCGCGATACCGGCTCCACGGGATTCTCCGCGGAGCTCGCTATGGGCCCCTGAGGTGATGGCGTCGGCAGGTCAATATAAGCGACATGGAAGGGCTAGGGACCGAATAGTCAACGGTGATACTCAATACAGCATGGAATCACCCTACCGTTATGTCACCCCAGCTGCTCTTTTCTTTCTCCCCAGTTAGGGTATTGGCTTTGGGTCTTAGCCAGGCTTCCCAAAGCTTCGGCTTCTGACCAAAATCTCGTCTTCTTCTGCCTGATGTAGAACTGAGGCGGTCCGGCATCCATGTCCCTGTTCGGATAGCTTCCTCGACCATGCGCTGGTGACGCCGGCGGAGAATTAGGCTCCGGACGACGATAGCAGATGATACAGCGAGGAGAAGGACGAGGGTGGCTACAAGGGCCGTAAACGATACGTTCATGGGCATGGAAAGGGAGCCAGTAAAAGAATTAGGAGAAGAAGACATGGCGAAGCGTAGCAATGGAGAAAGGACGTCAGTGGCACGTAGTTGTAGTCGGGAGATCAAAGAGCGGTGCACTGACCAAGAAAGGTGTAAACTGTGGGCGGTGAGGCGGCCGTGCGTGTGGCGGACATATGGACACAAAGGATCCGACCAGGGCGCAACGTGATCAAATCATGCAGTGGATCGCACAGAGACGCAAGAATGGAAGTGTGGGTCGGGTGGTTGGGGAGACCGTAGAGGGTCCGATGTCATATAAAAGGTGCCAGAGACAGAGATGGATAAGGGGGTGAGAGCACACGATCCAGTCAGTGTGAAAATCGGATGAACCAGGAAAGAGGGTAGTAGTCAGGGTGCTCACGATACAGGGTGGCATTTGCCGTAGGGCTGGGCGAACCCTGGTTATTGTTATTAGAAGGCGGACTGGACGTTGAACTTGCAAAGGGAGGAGAGGGTCCGGTTGTTGTCGCAACTTGGGTCGATACAGGGGAAGACATTGCGACGGCCAGAGGGGGGACGAGTAAGAGCGCGCGAGCGAGGTTGACCGCCTATTAATATGTGGATTCGTGAAGGTATATAAATACGGCTGTGAATTTGGATAAGGAACAGGAATGGGCACCAGAATTCGAAAACGAACTCAGCGTTGTCGCCAGCGATGATGGGTATGAGAGACTTTAAATGTCTCCTGGCGTTCGTTGTGTGGCCCAAGTGCTGTGATCAATACATCCACATTCGTAACCCTAACCCTAACTTCATGGCCGATCAGATTCCGTCGGAGTATGAAACAGGCACATCTGCTTGGAGTACTGGGAGAACGCCGTGATCTTTGACATCCTGCCAGCTTGGTTTCTCCGAGTCGAGGCTGTTACGCTGAAATCTAGTGATTGACACGGAAAACTCTCCGTCATGCCACGTGCCAACCTGTGTGTCCTTGGGCGCATGAATCACCAAACACGACTCTACAGCATTTTCCGCAGCTTGCAGTGCCACTCACATGACAAAGGTTCATCAAAGTATTGTTTCCTCGCCAACTAGATTAGTAAATTTAGCACTGGTCCTAGGACATAAGCTTCCGACGGGACGTGACATGGAAACCGTGTCAGATTCGTGAGGCGGTTAATTATCGAATATGTATGCCAGAGCTGTCGACTCTAATTATGGATCAGCTTGAGCAAACATGTCTAGATCGTTGTTTATAAGAGCACGGTCATCTGCCATAGTATTGCTACTTCAACCAACCAGGTATGCAGATCTTGTGTTACGGTGGCGGGCAATGGAAGCTTTCACCGCAGGAAATGTACGCCGGTGCACTACATTGCATAAGCTTGTTGCTGTGCTTGCGGCGCGATTCTAGGCATTTGAAGAGATCGATGCCTTGAGGATGCAGTAAGTACAGGTCACTGGAGAGCGTTGTTTATCCAATTCGCTGCGGAGGTCTCGCATATCCTACCCCGAGCAGAAAATCTTCAATGATGACGAGTACTTGCTTTCCGGCCCAGCTCACTCCCCAGATGGACTGCAAGGTAATCTGCTAACTTGGCCTTAAATATTCCGCTGTCAACCTTTAACACGTGTATACGCAGGTGGTATCTGAGGAGGTCATCGAGTTTTGCCAGCAAGCCACATGGCTTACCAGTCTAGGCCTTATTCTTGGGCCTCTCCACATGATGTAACACATCTTTGGACAGTAGTTATAGCTGGGTGGAGTAACTGATTCAACCAAGCCAAGTGATTCGGATAGTACCGTTGCCGACACGGACCTTGTCGTCGACTGATACAGGTTGATAGAAATGATTTAATGGATTGTTTGTCGTATGAGACAAGCATACGTTAGATATCGAAAATGTACCAGTAGGCATGAGTGTTGTCTGGAGGAGGAGGACGCCGGAAATTGAATTTCAAAACTGCGCCGTCACGGAGTCGTCAGCAAAAATCCAGGGGAATGTAAACTTCAAGCTTTAACTTCCCAGCACTGACACTGTGGTCCTGCGTCTTCCCCTTTTTCGTCGCACGGCTTTCGAGGGAAAAGGTCTGTTTAGAGCCGTGGCAATGCTAACCATCAGATGCAACTGAGCCCGTGTATGCCCGATTACTTGGGTAACTAGGACTCCTTTGATCACGCGAAAGACTTGCGCGCTTTCTGATGGATGAAGGCAGTGCAAGTCAAGGTGCTCCGTGCGATGCTTCCGTCAACTCGGAGTCTATGATGGACCAACAGGTGGTGATTACTTTCGTTCATAACAAAATTTCACTTCTGACAGAATTAAAGGCGATAGATATCGCCACTGGTTTCAGGCGAATTCCTGCTGGATTCCATGTCATCGTGCTTGCCGGTAATGAGCAGTATCGAACATCTATCAAACCTACCTGGTTGGAAGGGCGAACAACGGTGTGTGAGTGGACAGATCATGCCTCGTTGTGAGCATAGTTTTTCCCCGGAGTTTTCGATCGCGTTTTAATTGATCATGTAGGCCAATGGATTTATCGTCCAAGGTCCAGTTTCAGATTCGCGCCTCCTTCGAACCAGATTTTGTTTTGGGAAGCGGGATCCTACTGCGCAGATTCATTGTTTCCCTCAGCACAGTCATAAAGTCCAACAATACTTCTGTCTGTGCGCCAGTCAATGTTCGATCCGTACAAATACTGAAACAGATGTGGCAATATCGTTCCTGCGGAAGGATACCAAAGCTTTATCCCCATGTTCCTCTCTGGAGATAACCAAGAAGCCTGTGTCGCCTCGAGAAACGAATGACGTTGTGGCCGCCGTTCCTATTGTTGTTCGTTGATCTCAATGTTTCAGCTTCAAATCGATAGTCGCTAATACTCTGCGAGCAGACCGAATCCGACGGTTCTCTTTCTCTCGCCAAGTCCACGGACATTGGACATGAATGTCTATCTGGCCATTACAAAGATGGCAAAGTGACGCGTCTCGAAGAAGCCATTGTGCAATTTCAACATGTTTTGGAACATTGCCCTGTTGACCACCCAGCCCGCAGCGCAGTCCTCTCAAACTTGGCCGCGGCAAGCCTCGCCAGGTATCAAGCCAAAGGAGCCGACCACGACCTGGAGTCATCCATATCCCTATACCAAGACGCACTAGATCTTCTTCCTGATGAACACCCCATCCATTTCACCTTTCTCCTCAATCTTGCAGTCGCGCTTTTATCTCGCTTTAGCAAGAAGAAGGATATGACAGATGCGAACAAATCGGAAAAGCTCTTATCCAGGGTCCGAAAGGCATCGCAACCTGGGAGCTTTGAACACTGGATCTCGTCAGTCATCTATCAGACTCTCGTCATGCAGGACATGGCCAGTGGCACGATTGGCTCGAGGGCTGGAGAGCAGGTGGCATCTACCAGACGAGTTAACTGGCAGCTGCCATTTTCATATCGCCAGCTGGACTACGTAGTCGAGCAGTGCAAGCAACAAAATGACCCAGGGCTGCTGGACGAGGTCATTCCCCGTCATTACCATGCCTTGGCATTTTACACTGTAGGGCATCCTGAGTGGAACGCATTGCAGAGCAGTCTCGCTCTCGCACTCTTGACGCGCTTCGAACATCGAGGTCTTGAACGAGATCTCGCCGAAGCCCTTCAGCGCTGGTACGATGAGATGCCCGCTGGACACCAAGATCGACCTATGACCTTGAATAATATCGCATTTGATCTTACAATGCGGTTCCGGAAGGAGGACAATCGCAATGATTTGGACGACGCGATTCAACTTCAGCGAGAGGCACTACTCCTTAGACCTGTTGGACATCTAGACCAAGTCGTCTCCATGGACAACCTCGCAACCACACTCTTGACGTTGTTCGAGCAGGACGGTGATGGCGAACATCTCACTGAAGCGGTTCGGCTTCAGCAGAAGCGTTGCTACTTCGTCCGCCCGGACATGCAGATCGCCCAGCGTCTCTGTGTAATCTTGCAACAACTCTCTGGAGAGAGCGGGGACGAGGGCACTTTCAACGAGGCCATCCAGCTCCATCGGGAGGCAGGGGAACTTTTCGCCATAGGACATCCACGCCGGTGCACTACACTGCATAACCTTGCTACTGCGCTTGGGACACGATTCGAGGCATTCGGGGACATGGAATACCTCGAGGATGCCATCCAGCGTCATCGTGAAGTGTTGCAACTTCGTCCCACTGGACACCCACGGCGCTCTGATACCTTGAACAACCTTGCTGTTGCTGTCATGAGGAAGTTTGAGGAGGGCGGTGACAAGAGAGACATAGACGAAGTGGTCCGGCTTCACTACGAGGCACTGGAGTTGTTCCCTGTTGGAAACCCACACCGCTCGACTGTGCTACAAAATCTGGCGAATGCTCTCTGCACACGCTTCTCCGAGCTGAGCTGGAAGGAGAGATCGGAGACGTGGACGATGCTATCAAGCTCCATCGCGAGTCACTACAGCTGAGGCCCGTTGGCCACCCCGATCGACCAAGTTCACTGAATGGGCTTGCGGTCGCTCTTTGGACAAGATTTGATCACAAAGGTGATCAAAGTGACCTCGAGGAGGCAACCAAACTTCTTCGAAGCGACCTGGATTCGCTACCTGATGGAAATCCACGCTGACCTGTCCAACCATGAATTCGCATTCTTGTCTGCTTGCCAGACTGCTGTTGGAGACGAGACGACGCCCGACGAGATGATTCATTTGGCGGCTGAACTGCAGTTTACGGGCGTCAAGAGTGTGGTCGGGACGCTGTGGACGATCAGCGATGCGATCGCCTATATGCTCGTACCGGAATTTTACAAGGAGTTTTGTGCGGGTGGTGTCATGGATTGTACAAAGGCGGCTCGTGCCTTGCATAGAGGTGTTTTGGAGCTGGCAAAGAAAAAGGTTCCCCTTGAAGAACGAATCATGTTTATCCATATCGGGATATGACGGTGAGTCTTGTGATGCCTCCGCGTCACGGTGGACGGTATCGATAATAACAATGATCGCTAGAATGTGGGAGAAAGTTTTCGAAGCGCGACACTTGAGAGTCTCGGTGATGTCGCATTCACAGGGAGTACTGTTGTACACGGTCCCTTGGGTGGCGTTCGCACGTCAAGTCCACTTTTTTTAACCTCAGGGATCCGTGGATTATCAACACAGGAGTCAAAGACACTGAACATGCGGCATGAAGACGTATTCGTGTGTCTTTCCCCCAGTATCAGTTTTTCCGATCGAGCTCCTCCCCTTCCAGCGCCTGTATCTTACGTCCATAAGATAGAATTCGGAATTTTTTGGAGCCAATAACGTACAGCATCATATATCTCATCTTCTTCGCCCTCGTCGTCGAGTGGGTCCCATGGTGGCAAGGCGTCTTCCCAACTGCAAAGGGGTTAGATTCTCATGCGGACTTGAAGAAAACCCAACTCACTTGTCAACCAAGTCGCTCTGCGTTCTATCGTTGCGTCTGCCAGAAATGACTTGCCAGAACGAAGGTGGAGGCTGTTTCAGTTTGTACAATGGACAATAGATTGGAAACGTGTGGTGTCCAGAACGCCAAATACCGTGAACCGCAGATGCGGTCCAACTCGCTTTGGCCGCCCCTCCGACGGTGATGCCTGACGGAACAGGTACATTGGCATCGAGTGAGGCAGAAAAATTCTGGCCTTCTGTGTCTAGTGTTAGCCACCACCAGCTGCTCGCCGGGACCGTATACCACTCACCCTGGGTGGACATAACCATGACATAGGCAGGACACGAAATGACTTCAGTGACAATATACTTGCCATTCAGAGCGCCATGGAATTTCCTCAATAACCTCATAAGTTGCTCGTCCCTCGGGAGACACGAAAGTTGTGGCTTGTACAGGACTAGCGCAGCACCACACTTGCTCATGAATTGACAGTCGACTTGGAGCTTGACGTTAGCGGCGGGGTGCGCATCCGAGTCGCTGTGAGGTTGTTCAGTAACAGTCATTCCGTGCTCAAGATTCGCAGGAAGCTTGCGTCCTGCACAGTGCAGGTCATCAGGGCTAGTACTCACACGTCAACAGAGAGATCAACCACCTTCACAGCAACCCCACGCGAGCCCGCGGCAATGTAGTCGTCCGTTCTTTCCAGCGTCACAGGCTGAAGATGTGCGTGCTGAAGGTTTATGTCCAGCGAGTCTCCAAATCGCGCTTGAAACGATTCGTCGTAGATGTTGCCCTGCCAATCAAACTCTCCTGTCTGTCTGTTGATCTTGCCGACGTCGCCGACCTGGGTTATCATCATATTCGACGGCGTCTGTCATGTTCATCGAAGTGATGGGGATTGATCTTCACCTTGATTTCCCTGGGAGGATCCCAGTTTGCCCACTTGGACGTCGTCGCTCGGATGAGGTCGATGAACTTGCGCGAATCGTATTTCATTCTGGTCGCTCGAGTCAGAGTAGAAACGGAACGGCAACTTGAGAGTAGCAAGGGACCATGGCCAGCCTTGTCCCCTCAGGCTGGAGCGCCTAGATAAACGCCGTTACGTACAGTAAGCCTTGGGAACCTGCCAACTTGGGAAACACGCCGGAACTTCCTGCCAGTGAGTGACCCCCAATACTTACTTGCCATGCTCCTTGTCGGTCCAGAGCCACCTTTGACCCCTTCTTCAGCGTGGAATTTTCTTCATCATCCTGGTTGAGGAAGACGTTGATACCGTGCACCCAGCTGTCAATGCTCTGCCAAGCGATGTACAGGTCTGCACAGGTAAGAGTGGCTGGCATCAAGGTAGTGGATATCGTGCGCCCTGGGCCCTGGCCCAACGAGGGTCGGGAATCGACCGACGCAGAAAAGGGACAGCACACCCTCAACACTCACCGGAGGCAAGGCATCCGAGCCGCCACAGTGGGTGACTTTTTCATGACGCGTTGGCAGCGTAGTGCTTTTCCAGCGAGAAGTACTGGTCTTCTTCGGAACAGCGCTTTCATGATGGATGTTAACGTTGATCGATGATCCGAAACGAACCGACATCCACCGACCCA
The DNA here is from genome assembly GCA_038093535.1 of Boletus reticulatus. Classification (NCBI taxonomy): domain Eukaryota; kingdom Fungi; phylum Basidiomycota; class Agaricomycetes; order Boletales; family Boletaceae; genus Boletus; species Boletus reticulatus. The sequence goes on from JBBPSJ010000135.1 coordinate 15,132, forward strand.
GAGTGCCATATGACGAGTGTGTGGAGATCGTTTTGGTCCCGGACGGGTATCATAGTAGTCGCGACGGCCCTAGACGAAACGGTACGTACCGCCTGCGACGAGTTAGTTGATCTTCACGTGTTGTAGGTATATAAGACGGTATCAAGTTCGTTGGTATCACATGGGTCAAGGTGTACATGATAATTAATCAAGGAAACACGGATGACAATACAGAGAGGTACGTTCCGGACATTCCCGGAACATCAGATAATGTGTGTAGAGGTGTGGAAGGTGTATAATAAAATCGTGGTCATACTCGTGGGGGTTAGGAGGTAGAATGCCAAAAGAAAAAAAAAAGGAAATGACGCTGGCCATTTGGACAGTAAGTCGAGTTCTACTCGGTGAAGACGCCAACTGGATTGTATGGGGAAGCGAGTCGTATCATCGTCTGGTAATGCGCTTGCGTTGAGGCCCGTCCTCTTCCACATCCATCGAGTCACCTGATTGGATGGGGAGTTGCACGTGACCTGCGGAACGTTGGCTCCTGGTGCGCCTCCTTGAATTTCCGCAAGTGGCAGTAACCGTTGAAGGAGCGTTGCTACCGGAAGGCGAGAATACATCAACGGCAGCCGACGACGGAGTGGCATCGAGCATCATCATGACTGCGTGTCTGCGTTTGGCGCCTGCTGAAAAGTCAGAATCAGGGAGAGTCGTTATCGGGGTGATTGCGGGAACACGGAAGATGTCTGAGGAAGCGAGGGGGAGGGGAGTGGATGATGTCAATGGAGTGGACATAGCATCGCAGATGATGTCTTTGCGCACATTTGGTGGACGTGCTTTCGTGATGCGAGGGTTGGTGCTGGCGATGGTTGGTCTGGCGGGGGTGATGGTGGGTGACGGGGACGATGGGTGATTTGGCAGATTGATGTTATTTGACAAGACGGGGGAATGGGGTGTGAGCGGGGCAGGTACCGGCTGAGGTGGGGTAAGTCGTTTAACCAGGTTACTCGATGATTGGTATCTTACAGGGCCATCGTCTGGTCTATAGGGAGTGGACGTTGACTGAGATGGCTTCTGAGACGAGGTAGAAGGGAGCGTATGGGTGCGCTTGTGTACATCTGAGTGAGTCGATGGGGGTGTGACTCTCGCACGTTCACGATCCTTCTCGCGTTCTTCGTCTTCGTCCTCTTCCTCCTCTCTCGACCTGACCGCCTCCAGCCTTGCCTCTATCCAGTCCAGAATACGACCGACCGTCATCTCGCCGCTATGTGCATTATGGTCGGAGGGGGCGATGCCACCTGCGGAGACGCCTTGCTGGATCATGATCATGAGATCCTGACAGGCTGCTGCATAGCCTGCATTGTAGGCGCGCTTTGACGCATGTCGCGAGGATCTATAAAGTGTTGTGATGCTGAGCGCGGCAGCTGGGGAAAGACCATATGAGTGTGTGGGCTGGTATGAACGAGGGAGAAACTTGAAAGAACCTTTAAAGTTGTTGAGAAGTTCCTTCTCCGCTTTTTCAAAGTTGGATGCTGGGAGCGACTTTGCGAGTCCGTTGAGGTCGAGAGATTCCATTGCCGTCGTCGTCGTCGTCGGCGTTGTCGGTGTAGAGGGAATATAATATTAAGAAGACGGATTAGCAAATCAGATATCTGCGCAAAACATATTTCGTCTGATTTTCTCCTTGACAAATACTCGCGTCCGAGTCAGAGTGACTCGTCTTCAACGTCGTCCGCCATGAATGTCTGCGGTCGCGCGAGTCCGCTCGACCTGTCCGACCCGTGCATTCGCATTTCCTGGGCCGCGTTCGTCCCCGCAGTCTTTGTCGCCGCCCTCTGTCTCTTCTCCATTTCGGTCCCACTTCCAGCCTTCGCGAGGAAACTCAAGTCGCCCTTGGAGCAGTTTATCACTCTGCGCGAGGCAGAGGCCTTGGATGCTGACGAACCCGTGGGCGCGGAGTGTCTCCCCGTCCCCGTCACTAACAACGCAGTCCCGCTCTGGCGTACAATCGCACTCGCGTTCGTTGCCCTCGTACAAGCGCTTATTTGGCTGTCTGCTGGCGCGTACATTCTCATCACTCACGAACTTGACACCTGGTCGGGTATATGCGCCGTCTTAATCGGGTCAACCTGGGTCTATGGTATATGCAAACCCGTATTTTGGCCCAAGGCAACCGCGCATGTGGACCTCTTCGTACTATATGTTGTCCATTTCATCTTTGGCGTCGTCGTTCTCGGTGGCATCATCTTCGACTATGAGGTTTTCCATTTGCCTCTGGGATCCCGTATCGTGCTTGCCGGGTTCACATTCAACCTCGTCGCTATCCTCGTCGAACTGACACTCACCTCAACCATGCCTGCGGAACTTCCAAGCAGTCGCATTAGCAAGGAAGAAATCGTGAGCGTAAACGGAACCACTATCACGTGCTACTACTTACGTATATGTCCTAGTCTATCAAGTATTCCCCAGAAGACTATGTTTCAATCATCCAATGGATTACCTTTAGCTGGGTTTATCCGCTCATCAAGCGTGGTACCAACACCACCCTGAACGAGGAAGACGTTTGGGATCTCAGTCCAACAATACAATCTCGCCCTGTCTTCACCAAGTTTACCACTGTCAAGTATGGTTACTTCATTCTCTCTTGTGCAAGAATAGGCTATTGACAGTTTCTCAGGGGTATATCTCTTCTCCGTCGCCTTTTCTGGGCAAACTCTTTGGATATCATGTGCGTGTCTCGTGTTCTGTGTTCATCTTTTCTAATCCTTATCATTTCTTAGCGTCGACTTTTGCCTGACATTCGTCAGCGTCTTGTTCAACTATGCCTCTCCATTCTTCCTCAAGTGAGTGGATTTTGTGTTGCTATGGTTGTCAACTAAGTCATCCGTCAGGGTCATCCTGGATTCCATCGATGACGATGCTACAGAAGAACAACGTGCAACAGCATACGTATACGCGTTCTTGGCATTCCTCTGCACGGTACTCAAAGTACATCAATTTCTATCCTCCATGTCTCCTGCATATAACAAGTTCAAATACAGGCCGAGGCAGATGTTCAACATCTCTGGTATGGCAGACGTGCTGCCACGCGGATACGTACCGAGCTCATGGCCGCCATCTACGACAAGGCGCTCAAGCGCAAGGACTATTCAGGTATCATTGACAAGGACAAACTCAAGGACGACGCAAACAAAAAGGCTGGCATCTCAACATCTGAGGATCCATCTGGAGATGAACCCAAGGCTGGAGCCGATGTTGGCAAGATTGTCAACTTAATGGCTGTTGATGCGAATAGGATCGCCCAGATGATTTCGGGAATGTATTTCATCTACGGAGGTAAGACGGGTGATATACGTGACAATTGACATTCACGCAATGATTTCGACTCAGGTCCTCTGGAAATTATCATTGCTGCGTCATTTTTATACAAGTGTGTCTTCTTTAGTAACCCACGAGCCACGCGCTTATTCTCCGTGTAGCCTTCTCGGTATTTCTGCTTTCGCAGGATTCATCGTCATGCTTGTCGGATGGCCTTTGAATAGTTATGTCATGAAACGCAGCATTCGCATCCAAAAAGGCGTCTCTGCAACACGTGATAAGCGTATGGCAGTCCTGAACGAACTCATCGGTGCCGTGAAATTCATCAAGTTCTTTGCTTGGGAGGAACGATGGATTGACCGGGCGATGGATGCCAGAGGTGTCGAAATGAAATGGATGGTCAAGGGTAGGTCATGTTTTCATTCCAGTCCGCAACCAATCACTCAGACGATCTAACGTGATGGCATTGTTCCAATCATGCAGCCCGTCTCAACTCGATCATGTTCTCCGCTCTTTGGAATTCTGCACCAATTTTCGTTTCCCTCATTTCTTTTTTTGCGTACGTGTACCAGGGCAACAAGTTGACAGTTTCGGTCGCATTCACTTCCATTGCACTGTTCAATATGATCCGGTATGACAAGCTTCAAGTGTAACTCGCTTCTGTCCTTATCAGCTTCTGACAGCCAACCATTGAACATCATTCCTGCTTGGATTGTTCAAATACTTCAGGTAAGCAAGCCCATCTCCCCGCTGTACACAAGGTCGGCCGTTTACTCACGTGCATCTTTGCGTGGTCAGACTGGTGTTGCACTGAAACGGATTGAGACATATCTCGGAGAGGAAGAAGTGACAGAACAGGTCTCGTCTATCAAGCGCGCTCGGGTGCCTGCAGATTCACTCGCCGCTGATGATGGTCTTGCGATTAGTAGCGGCACGTTCAAGTGGAACGAGGTGCCAGAGGAAGAGATAAAGGATGCGGGAAAGGGCAAGAAGAACGGGAATACGAACAATGGGGGATCAGTTGCAAAGGGCAGTCGGGTCCCCACCGATGGAACAGCAGATACCGTGGTCGACGTGGAAAGTTTGTCAGGCAGATCTGCGATCGAGGATCACAAGTTTGAACTAAGGGATATTTCGGTACGATTCCCTGACGGCGAACTGACCCTTATCACCGGTCCGACTGCGAGTGGAAAGTCTGCATTACTTGTGAGTTTCATTGTTCGCGAGAGCAGCCAAGGTTGCTGATGGGGATATTTAGTTGGCACTCTTGGGTGAAATGACGATCACTGGCGGAGAACTTATCATGTCCAAGAACACGTCTAATATTGATGAACACGGAAACATGCACGCTACCTCTTACGCTGCGCAATCACCCTGGTTGCGACACCAATCGATCAAGGACAATATTCTGTTTGGGTACCCATACGACGAGGAAAGATATCACGCAGTCGTGGAATGTTGTGCATTGAAACCCGATCTGGATATTCTGGAGGACGGGGATCAGACAGAAATTGGCGCCAGGTGAATGTCGTTCAACGAAGTACTTGCTGTGTATTAAACGGTCTCCCTAGGGGTGTGAGTTTATCTGGTGGACAGAAGGCTCGGTGAGTTTAGGGATAGCTGTATGGACAGGGTCGTGCGCTAATTTTCGTTTACAGTGTCGCGCTTGCTCGTGCTGTTTACGCTCGCACGAAATATGTCTTATTGGACGACCCTCTGAGTGCTGTTGTATGCTCCTTACTACTTTTCATTCTGTTGGCTCGCTGATGGGGTCATGGGATGTAGGACAGCCACACTGCGAGGTTTTTATATGAAAAGCTCCTACAGGGGCCACTCCTAGCCAACCGCACGGTGGTGAGTTCCAATCCTTTTGGACCCGAACATTGTCCTTGATCTGTGCGCCAGATCCTTGTTACACATCATGTTGAGCTAGTTCTCCCTGGAGCCTACTACCTAGTGCGGATGCTTGACGGACGGATCGATACCCAAGGAACAGTAAAGGATTTGCGTACCCAAGGCGTTCTGGAATATATCACCCAAGACGCGGGAGCGGATGTTAAACAGGAAGAACCCGTCGCTGCGAGCGAGGCAACTGTCGACAATGCTCCTGCAGATCCTGCACAGGACGGATCGAAGAAACCAAGGAAGTTGATCAAGGACGAGCATCGAGAGACTGGCGGCGTCAAATGGTCGGTCTATAAGGCGTATTTAAAGGCCTCGTGAGCCATATTTTCCCATCGACCGCGGTTAGGGATTACTCACGATTACCAGATCGTATTGGACGTGGTGCATATTGACTATATTGATCGTCTGTTCGCAAGGTTTGGGGGTCACCGAGAAGGTTTGGGTTCAAGTGAGTGCTGCTGGCTGAGAGACCGATACCGAGGCTGATGAATAATATGATCAGCAATGGGGTCAGGCATATGGTAACGACACGACGGCCGCGCCGTATACCTTCGCTTCAGCTGTCTTGACAGAGAATGAAGCACTGATGAACGGCTTCCTTCCTTCACACGACACTACGCATTACTCGAATCCCTATTTCCACGTTCAAGCCTCTCAGGAATTCTTGTGGTTCACTCTGCCCGATGCAAACGCCGAGCCGCTGTTTTACGTTGGCGTTTACGGTGCGATTGGTCTCACGTCGGCGATCGTTAGTATCGTGTCAAATGCGGTGCAGTATACGGGTGCGTTGAGGGCATCGAGAATTATGTTCAGGCAGTTGTTGGAGGGTGTAGTCAGAGCGACGATGCGTTGGCATGACGTCACACCTCAAGGTGAGTCAAATATCCAGCGTGAATAGTTTCGTCGATTGACTGATGGCGGTGGACTAGGTCGCATGCTGAACCGGTTTGGCAAGGATATTGAAACGATAGACAGTAATCTGGCGAGCTCGTTGTCAGCTGTGAACTCGTCTTTGGCCACCTTTGCCGCTGCCATTCTCACTGTCGCGTAAGTGACTCTCATATTCCCTGGATGATGATACATTGTGTTTGGGCTTGCAGTGTCATATTCCCTTGGTTCTTAATCCCCGCTATCATTATCGGGTACTTCTATCGTCTGCTAGCCATTGGCTACCTGAACACGGGCCGTGATCTCCGTCGCATGGAGTCCAATACCCGGTCACCGATCTTCTCCGGGTTTGGAGAACTACTGGAGGGTATCGTCACCGTCCGGGCGTTCTCAGCAGAGCGTCGATTTATGGATGATTTGCACCATAAGATCGATGTGACGACAAAGGTCGATATTTCCTGACTTTTGTCTACCCTACGTGAGGTTGACACATGACTACGCAGATGTGGTACAATTTCTGGATGACGAACCGATGGCTCTTGCTCAACTTTGACACCCTCGGGGGTCTGGCGGTATTGGTAACAACATTGTTTGCACTTTCTGGATATGTCAAGGCTGGTATCGCGGGTCTTTGTATCACGAGTGCGATGACGTTCACGATGAGCGTGTACTGGGCATGTCGGTTCTGGACTGCTCTCGAGCTTGATTTGAAGTATGTTTCAATGCGTCAATATTCTCCTTTTTGGCTAACGATTCCGAATAGTTCGGTTGAGCGCATTGTCGAGTATCTCGATCTCCCCCAGGAACCACCTACTATTATCGAATCGAATCGCCCACCTGCGTACTGGCCCTCGAGCACGAGCTCGAACGCGTTGATTAGCGTCGAGGATTTGGTGGTCAAGTACGCCCCAGAGCTTCCGCCAGTGTTGAAGAATGTCTCGTTCCAGCTCGATGCGAGGGAACGAATTGGTCTGTTGGGCAGGACGGGCAGTGGCAAGTCGACGCTGGCCATGAGTATTTTGAGATTCGTAGAACCGGTGCAAGGAAGAATTTTGATTGATGGTGTTGATGTTTCAAAGATTGGTATCCATGATTTGAGATCGCGGGTGGTGAGTATTTAGAGAGGTCTGCATCGACGGAACCACTGCTGACCTGACCACGTAGACGTTCATTCCTCAAGATGCGACGCTCTTTTCTGGAACGCTGAGAGATAACTTGGATCCTTTCAGTGAGTGATTCTGAGTATATCTTGGTGGCATCTTAACCGTTCATATGTTATGCCAGATGAACACGAGGACGCCGAATGCTTGGATGTCCTCTATCGCGTTCAGATGCTCTCCGAAAGTGCCTACCAATCACAACGCAACTCTCGGACGCCTAGCGGCTCGTCGACCCCCGCTGAGGATACTGCCTCGACCACAGCCTCGACCTCCCCGACCGAGGTAGAAGGCAAGATCAAGATCACGCTCGACACTCAAGTCTCTGCGGGCGGCACCAACTTTTCACAGGGTCAACGACAACTCATTGCAATGGCACGTGCGTTGCTGAGACGGAGCTCGATCATCGTGCTCGATGAAGCGACGAGCAGTATTGATTTCGAGACGGACGCCAAGATTCAAGCGACGATCAGGGAGGAGTTTGGAGACTCGCTCTTGTTGACGGGTGTGTTCCTCTTTTGGCATACGTGGTTGGACGTGGGTGTTGACGTGGTGTAGTGGCACACAGGTTGAGAACGGTGATTGATTATGATCGGCTAATCGTGTTGGACAAGGGCGAGGTGAGTCCAAGTGTTGTCAACGTATTTCAGGTGCTGAATGGAAGCTCAGGTCGTCGAATTCGACACACCGCTCAACTTGATCCAAAAGGAGGATGGGATATTCAGAAACATGTGTCTCAAGAGTGGGACGTATACCGAGCTGGAGAGTGCTGCAAGGGCCAAGGCGGAGAGGGATCAGCAATAGACTTGAGGTGGTACTTTTTTTATAAACATGTGTAAGGGTGGTCCATGCGTTTTCTTGGATATCCACTGGATCATCTTTTGTTATCTAGCCGTAGTGAATTGTGTCGAATGTTAGGAGTTGCACGAAAACACCAACAAACATAGGGGCCCTCAACCTTTAACATGACCGACTCGCAGTGCATCCTCCCCGCAGAACTCGTTACCGAGATCCTTTGCTACACGAGCCCTCTAGACGTTGTCCGATGGCGTGCGGTAAGCTTGTTTCTCGTGAGTTAGGCAAATCACAGTGACGACCTTTTGGTATCCCCCTGTGCCCTCTGTGCCAGGTTTCAAAGTGGTTCTTCACCGTGACGCACGATCCGGCCATTTGCTTTTATGCGAATGCACGCTTTCTCCGTCCCCCTGGACCGTTTCCTACAGTCCCTTTTGAGAATGCATTGGCCAAGTCAACCCGATTGGCACAGTCGTGGACCACGCAGGGTCTACGTACCACGTCACGCGTCAGAATCCCGTTTGACGGATGGGTTACAAAGCATCGTCACCTTGTCGGCGGGAGATGGCTCGTCGTGTGCCAAGCAGAACGGCGGCTCGTATTGTATGACACCCACAGGGATGCAGAAACACGGGTGCAACAACCGTTGATCATATGGGAGCAAGAAGAAAACATTCTTGGATGGGACAAATGCCTAGCGACTCCGTCAAACCAAGGACAGTGGTTCCTCTATGTGTTGGTGAGCACAGCCAATCCCCCACGGTTGTACGTTCGCATCGTGTCGATCCCCAGACGGGTTATTTACAATCCCATAGGACGCTTTTGGAATTTCGATTGGATGCGGAGTCTGGTGCAGTGTGTGACATTGTCACCTGGGATATTCCTGTACAAGAGTCGGATGACGACCCCGAGCTGGACAATGGACAGGACCTGTTTGCACACTCACGGTTCCTTTTCATACCCCATCAATCCTTGATATTTGACACGCAAACCCGCACATTCCACGAATTTCCCGAGTTCTCCGTCGCGCTGGTATGCTGTGAGGATTGTTCATGTTGCATGACTCATTGATCATTAGCATGATACACGGACCCTGTTTGGTGCTCAGAAACCCGGATACACTCATATCATTCCTACAAACACGCACGTCATCGTTTTTCAAGACTTTTACAGTCCGACAAGGGATTCCAACACCGTCGTACAAGCCTTCGTTATTCCTGATGATCCGCGCCCTGCTGGAACTGACAAGAATGTCCTTCGCCTCACTCACGAGGGAACCATCGCAGACAGAGGCATGCACTTTGCCATTATACAAAATTCCGTTGTTGACTCCACTACTGGGACCGTCAGCGTAAAGATTCTAGAACGGGACGCAAAGTACGGTAGTTTCGTATCCGTCTGCACCCACTTGATGCTGGAAACACCGTCCCCAGACAATGTGGTGCCCGCCCTCATCAAGCGGGACCATATTTTTTTAGATGGTAACGTGCCGTTTGACGATGACCTCACCTTTTGCAACGAGTACTATGACATCACCGATAATGGGTATGCGAGGGGATTTTTCACAAGGATTCGTGATTGCACAGAGAACAGCAGGGTTGGCGTCGTGAAATTCACGATCGACGCCACCCACGGCGAGTACTGCTCTGCTAACCTGGGCCAATTTTCGCGTGCGGGGGAGTGGAACGACATTGTGTCTCCAATCAATCACTCCGCGGGTTTTGTGAATGAGAGATTGTTGTTGGACGGCGTGAGAGGGAAGTTGATCTATGTTGACGTGGACTCTCGGGATGAGTATGCTAATTTTGTCGAAAATGCTGCTATCGTCGTCGTCGAGATCGAATAAGGGTGTAATGTAAAGTATATCGTGAAGGAAAATGGCAAATTCGAACGTGTGTTCCATGTTCTAGCACAGAATTGATGGTTGTACATAAAACTTACTGACCCAATTGGGCTAGACGACAGAGAAATCACGAATGAAGACCAGCCCAGACCTGGATCGGAAGGACGGAATTGATAGGTCCTAACAGCGTCTAGCTAGTAGCAACCCATTTACGTCTCGACGTAGCAAACCCCAGTGTATGCCTGAGCGTTTGGGGGCGAGGGTTAAAGTCCAAGGACATCCTACATTTCTGTCGGTACCGGGCACACGGCCCTGTTTCATGTTAGCAAAGGAGAAAAAAAGGACGGAGTATGTCGCGTCGTAAGTGTAGCAGCGTTGGTGCTGCAGAGCACTTTTCTAGATGACTGTAGGATGCATGTTGATTAGTTAAACATGGGGCGGAGGAAGGTGCTCAGGAGTAGCCCTTAGATAAGACTTAACAATTTACATCAGGCTTATCTGCCATCCACGTGCGCTCAGACAAGGGTTTGCAGTCACGCGACCATGGGAATCCGCTCTGCCTCATCACACCTCTCGTTCGCGATCGACTCCGACTCTTGCAAAACGTCGTGAGCAACTTCGTAAAGAGCGTCGAGTGACAAATTAAGGAGAGAGTGACACCCCGAATAAGTTAAGGACGCGTTTTGCGTCGTCGTGCTGCCTCTACTGCTCTGCTCAGTAGTAGAAGGGTGTGGATATATGCGCACTATTTGCCAACAGAGACAAACTCTAGCTAGCCATGAGACGACGCGACGCAGCATCCACCAAGTGACCACCACGTATATCCCATGTCCCTTGTGCCTCACTCGAAAACCCGTTCATACGGAGGGCTTTTGGAGCAGCGCTTACAGACGACGGTCTTTCCATCAAGCAACTACTATGTATCAACCCTGGCGTTCTGGAAGACCAGCTCCTTGTTTTAGTGCGTCGAGTCCAATCATCTTACTTTCGTAGTTGCACCGAACACTTCCAGCCCATTTGTTTTTCGAGTCTGTTATCTCCCTCGTTGCAATTTGGTCGACTACAGATTCTCTACTATCTCAACAAAGCCATTAAATTCTCGCACAGACCAAGCACCGACAGGAGGCATCGAAAGTACCCAAAAAACAATCGGGAACGGACATGATACGCATGTATTACGTAGGGAGGTCCCGCTTTATTTCAATGTTGATGCCTGTTGTGATTGACATTTCGTACGTCTGCGGTCCTGTTTTCATTTTCCGTGCCACCCTGTATCTCCACGCTACACAGTCGTTCCAGGTTCGTTCAAGACGATACTTTGCGCATATGATCCACGATCTCTTTTCGCGCGTACCCCGGACCAGTCCCTGAGAATGGCTCCCGAGGCTGTTGAGCGAGTACGTAGTATGTTTCTTTCCCTTTTCCCAGGGCATTCTCCTCATTTTCCATCGATGGGATAATCCTTTCCCTCGTATCTCCGCATCCCCATCGGAAGGGTGCCGCTGACAAAATTTTGAAGAGAGGGGCAGATTCAGACTCGGGCTCAGAATCACAAAGAGGCCGAAACCAAGACGCGTCAAGAGGCACAGGGAGAACTGTCCTTGGCGGAGGCTGCCCAAGCGGTGCTTCCGAAGCGGACATGGGACATGTAGTACTTGTTCTCGAGGTGAGTGAGTGAATTCGACATGCTTTCGGTGGACGGCGTCTGCCTGGGTTCTCGTTCGTTGATTTCGGTCATCTGATGCTAGCGCTTACAGGGAGTAATATTCTATCTCTACCCGACCCGTTTAGGGAGTGGCGGGTGCGGATACGTAGGATGCTCGTGACGCACATCTCTCAAGACACATGCAAAGTCGTCCAAAACCCAAGCCCAATCATAGATGAGATTAAAAAATAAGACACGACACAAACGAGGTACATGTTTCTGTAAATCCTGTTCTATTCTTGCCCCCTCAAGGAAGTGCGGACCAAGCTTGAAGTAACTTGGGCAGGTTGGGCGTTCCAAGACCCGTCACAGGGTCCCAGCCGACTGTAGCGTTGAACCCGTTGGTTCCACATCCGGGGTTGTTTCCAGTGGTGATGTCGGTGAAGACACCCGCGAACTGAGGGGAATAAATCTACACAGGGAAATCGCCATCACAAACATCATTGGGCCAGAGTACGATGACGCTCACTGTGGGGTTGATAAATCCGATGGTTGATTTGCCCGTTGCAATGCGAGCGTCGTTAACCATGGTGAAGATCGCACCGCTGACAGGGGAGGAGCAAGATGTCCCATAGCCGAGCTCAAATTCGCCATCGATCTGGAAATACGTGAGCCGGTTTTTTCACCCAAGAGGATCGGAATAGTCATCGTACGGCAATGACGTAGTTGGCTCCATTTGCAGAAATGTCGGGGTAGGCACGAGACTGTTTACTTGTTAGCGCTTGTCAACTTGGAGTAGAACCAAAATTTTTTACCCCAGTAGCGTTCCAGATGGTGGTCGGGTAGCTAGGGTAGTAGTTGGTTAGGTAGGAGTCGACAGCTGATTGCTGGTACGAGGGTATAGTAAAGTAGTTGCTGAATCCACCACCAGAGTAGATGACCTCCTCGCAAGCTGTCTCGGGATCGTAGACCGTGGAATTGGATGGGATCATGGTAGCCCCTACCGCAGTGATGTATGGGCAAGTTGCAGGGAACGTTGGGTTGAAAATCGTTCCAGTGGAACTTTGGGCTCCTACTTATGCTGAGAATGAGCTCGGACAGGGATAGGTATCTACTCGCCGCTAGGAGTCAAGCAAAGACCACCGTTGCCAGCGACACCGGCGTCACCGGAGCTGTAGAGGACGGTGACACCCATCAGACCAAGTTTGGCATATTCAGCACACTGGCGTGCGGTATAAAACGCCGAGAGATCAGCTTCAGTGTACGCGTACGAAGTTGAGATGACATTTGCCGGGGTAACGGTTCCGCACGCCTCGGGCCCTTGATGGACAATACGTAAAGCTATTCTAGGAAGTGCATGCAAACCTATACTGACCTTGATATCCACCGTACGGGTCAGGGTAGGCAGCGTCTTGGTTAGGGTCGTCACCGCCCTCAAAGGTGCAATAAGAGCCATCGAGGGCATCGAGGAAGTTGTTGAATGAGGCACCTGAAAATATGACATCAGCTCCAAGGTAACGTACGCATCTGAGTGACTGACCTTCCACCATGTCACCGACCTGGTACAGGGTCACCGTTTGCGATGGTCCTAGGAGACCCATAGCATATTGAAGGTCAAGATCGGATTCACCGTTGTATCCGGGGCCCTGGTACTGAGTCTGTGCGTAGCCTAAGCACAGAGTGAGACTAGTATATGTGACGTACAGCGTACAGCTTTACCTCCGTCGATTGAAACAAGGTAGGGTGATGTTCCATTCTGGCTGGGAGAGAAGTTTCCGAAGAACATGTTCAAATCAGTCTGCAGGTAAGCCTGCGGAGTGTACTCCACTATGTTGGATGCGAATTTCAGCTGAAGTTGGTGTACGAGCAACTATTCGCTTACCAATTCCGTAGCTGTTCGACCCGGTGGCACTCGGGGTGTATTCGAGTCCATAGAGTGCGCGCAAGCAGTCAAGCGTAATGTATTCGTTGCACGTCGAAGTGTCAGAGGGAATTTGTGCCTGCAGCTTTCCGGCGGTCTTGGGTCCAACTCCCGGACCTGGCTGACCGATGGTGTGAGCAGATTTGGTGCTACCACGACGTGTCAGCTTAGCATCGAAGTGTACGCTCGGGGTAACAAAGTCCACGTAAGGAGCAACGTGTGCAGGGAGATGGTAAGCGTCACACGCTATGCATTCGATTATTAGCATCGTAACAAATGTAACAGCTGGGATCTACTAACCAACGTGGTCCTTTCCTGAGGTGTGGGTGTAGAGGTTGTACTCCGTCTGAAGGAGACGTTCTGCCTCCTCGACAGTAGCAGCCACTTCAATCCAACCTTTGTTGTGCGTTAACTGGATGCGGTCGCTCTCGATGCCCTTCTCCAAGAGCCACGATCGGACTATTTCGATCGTCTCGTCGCTGGGTGCGAATGTCTTGAGGACATCACCCGCAGACCAGTGTTTTCCGTATAGCTCGGAGTCTGGGTGCGACACTTCCATGAGGTACTTGCCAATGTCATCAATGTTCCTCTGTGTTAGGGCAAAGCGTAGAGGAATGGGCGTGCTAGGATCGTGTCTGCGCTTCAACGTCCAGCCCGGAGGGACTTGAGTGCGCTTCTCGTGGAGGGTGTAAGGAGAAGGCGTTGGTCCCGCCGCGGTGAGAAGACCGAGACTGAGAAAGACGAATGGAAGGAAAGACCTCATAGTAAAGGAGCTGCAAATGTCTCGATGCCATGATGCGGTCCTGGAGAGTAATTTATAGGGAGAACGGTGGGACGAAGACAATGTAGCAGCATGGTACCGCTGTCCAAGATAGTGAAGCTCTCTGGGCGTGCCATGGGAGTTCTATGCATATTTATGATGCGTGATGCATGGCGGGCAACGTTTCCCAACGGTGAAGCCCATGAGCGGTCGGTAGGGGGCGGCGATTTGGCGGCAGATCGTATCCTGCTGATCCGCCTCAGGGGAATGGGTTAGTAACGGCGGCTTGTTCGGGGACACACGATGAGAACAGATCTAGACTGGTCGACAACGTACCTTTGCTCTGTGGGAGGGAGAGGTCCGAGCGGTAGCTTTTCGTTGCTCAGATACTCGCGCCAAGGGATGCCATGAGGCTCTGAACCAGAATCAGGAAAATTGCTGAGGCGTTCTAACATTGCAAGAACGCCACCAAGCTAACAATAGGTTTCCGAGAGGCCCTTGCGAGGCTCATCCCCAGGCGGGTGCATGTTCGGTAGACGACCTAGTAAGCCAAAGTCACGGTCCTTGACGTTTGCATAACGGACCCGAAGCGTGCGCAATAGGGTGCGCAGAAGGCGCTGCCTTCAAGCTTCAAGGACAGCGACGAGAGCCACCGCGGGCCCGCTGGGCCGGGATGAGAGTGGGAAGTCACCACATGAGGTCATTTCACGGCGGGCGTATCATATTTTGGTTTTGTTCAAGCTTAGTACTCCAGCTTGCGCTGCAAGCGACGATATCACAAATCGCCTTCAATAATGTCGTCGAACGTTGAACGAAGAGGGAGGGAGAGATGCACGATCGATCAGATAGTACGCGGAAATTTCATTTTCATAATAATAAATATTTGATTTTCAAACCAATTTTCAACGCGAAACTTCGCGTTTTCTGATTGGGTTCCGGTCGCTCTGCCTCCAAAAATCTCGTCAAATTATGACGCAATTCTTACGCGTAAGCGCCGACACAAACATGCCCCTAAAGGTTTCTTGGTTCACATCATGATGCCCAGCCAGTGCCTACTTCCAGCAGAACTCATTATCAAGATTCTCTGCCACACGACCCCTCTAGACATCGTCCGATGGCGCACGGTAAGCTCGTTTTCGCATCTGCCGAATCATGACAGGTCGTGATGGTATTCATCCCTCTTTGCTCTGCCAGCTTTCAAAGTGGTTCTGCACCCTCACGCACGATCCGGCCATTTGGAGGGCCTTTTATGCAAACGCTCCCTTTCTTCGTCCCCCTGGACCATGCCCTACGGTCCCCTTTGAGGATGCGTTCGCCAAGTCGGAGCGATTGGACAAGTCGTGGACGACGCAAGATTTACGCGCCGTCTCGCGCGTGAGAGTCCCCTTTGAAGGACAGGTCACGAAGCATCGTCACCTCGTCGGCGGGAGATGGCTCGTCGTGTGTCAAGCAGCTCGGAGATTCGTACTGTATGACACCCACGTCCACGCGGACTCGGACACGCAGACACGCCCACCGCAGGTCATATGGGAGCAATCGGAAAAGATTGTTGCTTGGGACAAGTGCCTAGCGACGTCAGACCAAGGCCAGTGGATCGTCTACGTCCTGATGAGCATGGACGATCCTCCACGGTTGTACGTTTGCATGGTGTCCATCTTCGGAAGTTCTATCTCTCAAACGTTTACTATAGGACACTCTTGGAAATGAGGTTGGACGCAGAGTCTGGCGCGGTGTGTAACACTGCTACCTGGGATATTCCTGTATCAGAGGTCGACAAAGAGCCTGAGCTGGACAATGGACAGGAACTGTCTGCACGCTCACGGTTCATTTCGATACCGCACCAATCGTTGATATTCGACACACGAACCCGCACATTCTACGAATTTCCTGAGTTCCACATCGCACGGGTACGTGGTTCATTCAGGAGTCGTGTCAGTTGCGCCATGACTCGTTGATTACTAGGATAAAGCACGGTCTCTATTCGGAGCTAGGAAAGTCGATGATGTTCAAATCGTGCCCACAAATACGCATATCATCGTATTTCATGACTATCTCAGGCGGCTCGGAGGTCGTGACGCCGTCATACAAGTCTTTACTCTCCCTGACGATCAGCGCCCTGCTGGAAATGGGAGGGGCGTCCTTCGTCTCACCCACGAGGTGGTGTTCCCACTCAGAGACTCGATTTTTGCCATTTTGCGAAACACCGCTGTCGACACCACTACTGGGGCCACCACTATCACATACCTAGAACGAAACCTAAGGCACGGGAGTTTCAGATCCATCTGCATCAACTTGGAACTGCAGAAGCCGTCCCCGGACAAAGTGTTGCCCGCTCGCATCAAGTGGCACCATCTTAACTTGCAAGGCAACGTGTACGATGACGATGACCTCATGTTTTGCAACGCGTACTACGACATCACCGATGATGGGTATGCGAGGGGCTTGTTTACGAGGAGTGATCATTGCACAAACAACGCTAGGTATGGCGTCGTGAAATTCACGATCGACGCTACCGAAGAAGAATACTGCTTTGCTACTTTGGGCCGGTTTTCACGTCAGGATCAGTGGGATGACATCGTATCTCCAATCGAGCACCACAGCTACGACGCGGAGCAGAGATTGGTGTTGGACGGCGTGAGAGGCAAACTGGTCTATATTGACACGGACTCGCGAAACGAGTATGCCGAGAATGGTGCTATCGAAAATGGTGCTGTCATTGTCGTAGATATTAACTAGTAGTCGCTGAGTGAGATTCATGTTGTTTCATGGGTCGATCGGGTATGACAATGAGCAAGTGGGAGTGATTCCGAAAAGAATGCCAACGAGTGTGCTCGATGTCGAACACGGGAGCTCGAGAGCAGTGTACAGCTGCCCGTTCGCACAGATCTGGTCGGGTGACGGTCGGTGTCTATCCCCACTACAGTCATACGAGCGACGACAGAGGCTAAACGTGCGTTGCGGTACGCTGCTGGGAAGCAACTCTGGAAGCAGGACGGCTTCCTCCCTCTCCGCGAGGATCTTGACGACTTTTTCACGACGGTTTCTGGTGGTCGAGGCAGGGGGAGATGAGTCGTATTTGTCATTGTTTACATTAGTCCCGACGCTCGTTTTGGACAAAAGAACTCGTCCACCTGCGTACTGGCCCACGAGCTCGAACGCATTGATTAGCGTCGAGGATTGATGGTCAAGTATGCGAGCTTCCGCCAGTATTGAAGAATGTCTCGTTCCAACTCGATGCAAGGGAACGGATGGGTCTGTTGAGCAGGACGGGCAGTGGCAAGTCGACGCTGGCGGTGCAAGGAAGAATTTTGATTGATGGTGTTGATGTTTCAAAGATTGGTATCCATGATTTGAGATCGCGAGTGGTGAGTATGTGGAGAGGTCTGCGTCGACGGAATCACTGCTGACCTGACCATGTAGACGTTCATTCCTCAAGATGCGACGCTCTTTTCTGGAACGTTGAGAGATAACTTGGATCCCTTCAGTGAGCGATTCCGGGTGTATCTTGGTGACATGTTAACTGTTCATGTGTTATGCCAGATGAACACGAGGACGCCGAATGCTTGGATGTCCTCTATCGCGTTCAAATGCTCTCTGAAAGTGCCTACCAATCACAACGCAACTCTCGGACGCCTAGTGGCACGTCGACGCCTGCCGAAGATAGTGCCTCGACCACAGCCTCGACCTCCCCGACCGAGGTAGAAGGCAAGATCAAGATCACGCTCGACACTCAAGTCTCTGCGGGTGGTACCAACTTTTCACGGGGTCAACGACAACTTATTGCAATGGTACGTGCGTTGCTGAGACGGAGCTCGATCATCGTGCTCGATGAAGCGACGATCAGGGAGGAGTTTGGAGAGTCGCTCTTGTTGACGGGTACGTTCCTCTGCATACATGGTTGGACGTGGGTGTTGACGTGGTGTAGTGGCACACAGGTTGAGGACGGCAACAAACATAGGGGTTCTCAACCTTTAAAAACAGTTAATCCGAGCTAAGCAACGCAACCTCCTAGACTCGTCAATTGATTACACGAGCTATTCAGTAGTAGATTAGGGGGAGCATCAATTAAGGAGTCGTCCGTCTGCCTTCTAAGTCTCAGCTACATCCTCTCGCGCATTCCCGTCTTGCGATAAACATGCAGTGCATCCTCCCCGCAGAACTCGTTGCCGAAATTCTCAGCTACACGAGCCCTCTAGACGTTGTCCGATGGCGCGCGGTAAGATTGCTTCCCGCGAGTTGGACAAACCACAGTGACAACCTTTTGGTATCAATCTCCTGTATGCCAGGTTTCAAAGTGGTTCTGCACCGTGACGCACGATCCGGCCATTTGGTCGGCCTTGTATGCGAGTGCACGCTTTCTCCGTCCCCCTGGACCGTTTCCTACAGTCCCTTTTGAGAATGCATTGGCCAAGTCGACTCGATTGGCACGGTCGTGGACTACGCAGGGTCTACGTACCACGTCACGCGTCAGAATCCCGTTTGACGGATGGGTGACAAACCATTTTCACCTTGTCGGCGGGAGATGGTTCATCGTGTGTCAAGCAGAACGGCGGCTCGTATTGTATGACACCCACAGTGATGCAGAGACACGGGTGCAACAACCGTTGGTCATATGGGAGCAAGAGGAAGAGATTCTTTCCTGGGACAAGTGCCTGGCGACGTCAGACCAAGGACAGTGCATACTCTATGTGTTGATGAGCACAGCCGATCCTCCACGGCTGTACGTCCCCATCGTATCGATCCCCAGACTGATTTTTAGTAACTTTTTACAATCCCATAGGGCGCTTTTGGAATTTCGATTGGATGCGGAGTCTGGTGCAGTGTATGACGTTGTCACCTGGGACATTCCTGTACAACTTGAAGAGCCGGATGACGACCCTGAGTTAGACAATGGACAGGACCTGTTTGCATGCTCACGGTTCCTTTTCATACCCCATCAATCCTTGATATTTGACACGCAAACCCGCACATTCCACGAATTACCCGAGTTCTCCATCGCGCTGGTATGCTGTGAGGGTTATTTATGTTGCATGACTCATTGATCACTAGGACAAAACACGGTCCCTGTTTGGTGCTCAGAAACCCAGAGACACTCATATCATCCCTACAAACACGCACGTCATCGTTTTTCAAGACTTTTGCAGTCCGACAACTTGGGGTTGCAACACCGTCGTACAAGCCTTTGTCATTCCCGATGATCCGCGCCCTGCTGGAACTGGCAAGAATGTCCTTCGCCTCACTCACGAGGGAACAATCGCAGACAGAGACATGCACTTTGCCATTATACAAAATTCCGTTGTTGACTCCACTACTGGGACCGTCAGCGTAAAGATTCTAGAACGGGACCCAAAGTACGGCAGTTTCGTATCCGTCTGCACCCATTTGATGCTGGAGATGCCGTCCCCAGACAATGTGGTGCCCGCTCTCATCAAGCGGCACCATATTCTTTTACACGGTAACGTGCCGTTTAATGATGACCTCACCTTTTGTCAAGAGTACTATGATATCACCCATGATGGGTATGCGAGGGGACTTTTCATGAGGGACCGTAAATGCACACAGAACCGCAGGGTTGGCGTCATGAAATTCACGATCGACGCCACTCACGAGTACTGCTCTGCTAACCTAGGCCAATTTTCGCGTGCGGGAGAGTGGGACGACATTGTGTCTCCGATGAATCACATCTCGGGTAGATTGTTGTTGGACAGCGTGAGAGGGAAGTTGATCTATGTTGACAAGGTCCCTTATTGTGCCAAAAATGCTGCTGTCGTCGTCGTCGAGATTGAATAAGGGTGCAATGTAAATTATCTTGTGCTCGAATGTGGCAAATTTGAGGGTACAATTCATGCTTCTGCTGACTCACCTTTCGCATACAGCCGACAGCACAGTTGTCCTAAATTTATAGTTCAATGAGTTCTACATTGATTTTCCCGGGCCTGAACACCGAATACTGTCCCTTCGCCATCGCATCAGTAGCCTGCACCTCAGGTCATTCCTTTCAGTTCCCTCGCCCTGATTCGTGCAAGGTCACCGCGTGCTTTCGGTGAAGGTCAAATTTTTTTTCGTTTCACCCTTCCCTGCCTTGGTGATCAACTGGGCAGGTGCTTCTCGGTGGTGCCTTTCGGCATCTTGTTCTTCGTCCCCTCTGCCACCATCTGTCGCTCCTCAACATACAATTTGCATTTCGAAATAACAACACGAAATACGCACGTGCATTATTGCGAAGGCTCATAGCATTACTCATTTCCTCTGATCCTCCTTCCGTCGTGTACACAATTTGCCTATCTGGCTCTCATCACACACTTAATAGGTATCAATCCAAAGGGGTAACTTCGAAGCTGCAGAAAGCGTGAGTTTATCCTTAGCGGGTACATTGAGATTGACATGTAGTGGAAATGCACCTTGCCACGCTAATTGCCCATACGATCTTTTCTTTGCGTATGCTGTTCGCATTACACTTCTTCATGCACACCTTGCACATGCTCTAGGTGATCCGGAGCGAGCAAGAGCCACTTATTGTGTCGCTGTCCACCTCGATGGCACCAGTCCTGTTGGGTCGGGTCTGACACCCAGAGGTGGGTTCATAGTTGCTGCAGCCTGAGCAAGTGAAGCCCTTCTTCGCATCGGGTTGTCTACTATACCGCCACCTCCGTTCCCGATGGACAGCCTAGCTTACAACTTGACCCATCCTCATCTCTCGTCAAGGATGCGCTTGCTAGGTGTTCGTCAGGGGCCTCCGCCCCACTTCCCGCTCTCAGGGAGCTAATTTCGGCCGCGATGGCGCCGCACATCATCCGAGTCCGGTCCAAATCGCTTTCGAAGCACGCGCTCCTCAGTGCCGCGGGAGACAATCATTTGCGTGCATTGGTATTAGCTGTGGTCGGGGCGCAGCACGTGCACAGTGCCTCGCCGTATGTGAGACACTCGGTGTGGGCATGGGTACCAACCCGAGGAAACAGGAGGTGCCTGAAGAGGCCGCGCCGTCTGACGTGACACGCACCAAAGACAGCATTGGGAATGCACCATTGCGGTTATGGGTTGGCGAACGCTTTCTCGGTACATGATTTCGCTGACTACCTGAGCGCGACAAGAACCGCTGAGGACATGGTCTCACAGAACTGTTCAAGTGTGGTGGCAAAGAGAATCGAGCTTGTAAACAAGAGGTATCCAATGCGGACCAAACGGCTGTGGACGATTTTGGGACGCATCGTGTGTGACCTTGGTGAATGAGTACAAGAACTAACCGGCATTTACTGTTTCACAGTGACTGGAGGTGATGAACTTGTCCTCCGACATCCAAGTGTATAGATATCCGGCACCAACGACAGGTTTGTTCAGTGGGTTTGGTGACCTCGGGCTGGTATGATGGACGCCGACGAGGAGCAATGGTTTGTTGAGTCGAGTCAGCCATAAAATCGATCTGTGACCCTTCTAGCGTGACACGCGCAAATTGAGTGTCACGCACCCCCACCATCTTGTGCTCATGACGGACGACGTCAACCCTCGTCCACAGAAACGACAGCGCACAGACTACATTGCAAACAACGCGGAAGAAACCCCGCTTCCGCCGTCCTTGGTGGTGTCTGAATTACTGCAACCTCTATCGACCTTCCGACCCCTGCCTCCTCCAGTGCTCCTCCTCGGGCGCGGCGCTCCCAGCGCTGCTGGCCCTTCCACCCAGTCACGAACATTATTCCCTCTCGCTTTTTTTGTCACTAAGAGTGCTCAGGACGTGTCTTGAACTAAGGACACTCACCCCAGACGTGACCTCGGAATCGTCGGCCAGCTGGTTAGGATGAAAAGGTTCTCCACCATTTAGGCTAGAGCTGAAGAAAATATATTCAGGAAATGCGTGAGTATTTGTGCCTTTGGTCTCGTGCCTCACCTGTGGGCTGCGCATAGTCCAAGTCATGCTGTCTGGCGTTGATACCATCAGTGTGTTCATGGAGAACCTCAATGCACAACCGGTATCCACATTGGCTCATTAAATGCGTGCTCGTGGCTCGTTGGTGTGTGTGGGTGGTCTAGAACGGAGCAAGTCAGATGATCCCAAATTCGAAGATGGTATGTCGTCACCCCTATTTTGCAATGTCTCCCACTTCACCTGGGCTGCAAGTTAACGATCCCTCTACTACTGATATGAGCAAAGCCAGCTGCAAAGCAATCACGATAATCGACGAGGCGCATGGGGAATGTCAAATCCAGCAAGATATCCATGTATCCCCCGCCGGGATCTCCTGTTCCCCAAGGACTGTCCCATTTTACCTGATACAAAGCTGTGGCGCGTTGTTGACATATAACTCAGGCATCATTCGCGCAAGGAACATTTACTGTTCTCATTACTCCTCGTGGTCTTACCCCAATTCATGCAGTGTACAGTTGTTTCATCACACAGTGAACTTTATGGACCAGCAACCTTTTGTAACATTATCTTCGTATTGACATATTGTGCAGTGTCATCTAGTAGAACTCGTTAATGACACGACAGTGATTACCATGATGCATGATGTGATACGGCGTCAGCAGTTGAAATTCTGCTAGTTTAGGGGGTTCAGACAGGTTCGCTGTTGAATTCCTCACTGCTTCAACCACTATGCACTCACTACCACAAATCAGCACGGAACCACCAACAGCGATACCAGCTGGCTATGGGTGGGAAGACAATCAAATGGTTACATCAAAGAGGAGGAAATCTTTCAACACAGGCCTTGATGTCCGAGACATGTTCCATGGGGAAAGAAGATGCATTGTCTGTGGCAAGTTCAGCAACTTAGAACATTGTCATATTCTGGGGCACACAGAGAAGGCCAGGGTGAGTTGCAAAGCCATCCAGTCTGCCACAGGGCTGACAATATATACAGTGGAAGGAGCTCAAAGAGTACAGGTGGGTGCATCCGAGTGTCTCGGATGACCCTGCAAACGAACCCAGCAATGGGTTGCTCTTGTGTCCAAACCACTGTGCTGGGTTTGATGCATATGACTATTTCATACGCTGGGATCCCGAGGTGAGTATCATCACCATTTTACTCCTACTATTGATGACATCATTTGGGACTAGTCCAGGGCTTATATATTTATAAATTTCTCTGACAGCCCTGACGACCAGCAATTTCATGGGAAAAAAATTGGTCTTGCAATTGAGGAAGCCAATGCACCACCTCCATTGTTATTTATCCTCCACGAGTCAGAAGTTCGTCTCCAGCACCATTATCAACCTGAACCATCAATCCCCAACAATCCAGTGTTTCAAGATTGGATCGTGTTGGATAATGTGATGGAGTGATGGCAAGTGATCCACATCTTCCATTGTCTCAGGCTGTATGGCCAATCAGATGACCCTTGCTAGATAGCTACCCTCGGAATCACGGTATGCTACTATAGAAACTCTTTCTTCACTTAGGATATTTTCATGTCTTCATACCTTACATGAGCCATACTTTTCTTCATCCTTCTTTTCTTTCGAGTTGCCAGCGGGTTGTTTATCAATCGAGAAGATTGTCAGTGGAGCTGTGTTGTCAACAGTGTTGAACATGTTTTCCTCTCTCGCCTTCCTACTTCTTCATGATCTTTTCCATGCAGTGGCATCACCACATGACGTCGTGCAACTTGAACTGCAGATGCCATTGAGCTTACTGTAAGATTCTTACAGTGGCGCTCCAGATTTTGCTACAGCTATTCTCTCTCGCCATTATTCGTGTTTCGTTCTCTTCTTCGTACAGCTCCAGCACTGCATGATCCTGGTCGCGTTCTCCCATGCTTGTCATCCAAGTATCTTGAATGTCTCCAGACTCGGAGACCGACGACGAAAACTTTCACACAGCTGTGGATTTCGTGTTCAATCGTGTTCAAAAACCTGGAATTTGTATGTAGGTAAGTGGAAGATGAATGTCAACGAGCAACCATCGATATTGGTCTCTCTCCCTCTGATGCTTGTGGTCATGTGCAACCTCTCCGACGAAGGACGATAACCTTGCAATCTTTGCTCAAGTGCTCATGACTTCTGTCTGTTTCGGTCAACGTTTCTCCGGAGCATCAAAGCGAATATAGTCATGGTATCCACACTGCCCACCCAAACTCCGAGTCTAACTATACCATTGACGACGAAACCGGTATCAGCAACGTTTCCCAGCCACCCTCGACGAATACCCTCTGCCAGATCCTATCAGTTAACATGAGTGTTTCCTGTCCGCGTAGATCGCCTGCCTTTCAGCGCTCGAGAGCCGTAGAAGAGTACACTGTTGTCATGCATGGTCAATTATGAGGCGTGAAGACATAATGGGGCGTAAAGTGAGAAGGTGTGTACAACTGAGGTCAGACCGACACCTCCTGCCGCATAGATACAGTCAAATGATATCAAGTGTCTGTAGGATCATATCACTTAGCGAAACATTGTTGCGGACACGAATCAGAATCTCGTGATCTGTCACAACCCTCCTGTATTGCCCGTGCCAGCAATAATGGACTTAGTAGTTCGGATTGTCTGAAACGAGCCGCTAGCTTCGAGGCTTTCGAACCAGAGTCCGTCTGATCTGGGAGCGTGCCATGGGGGAAAGGATGGTCCAGGTCCGGCTGTGGGACCAAGACAATGGCTCTGGTACGAGGCTCAAGGACGGCTTTTCGAACGGATGTATCTTCTACTTCTGAATCAACGTCGGAGTCGCTGTCAAAGGGAGGTATTCTTTCTCCGCCCGGATGATGATGGCGGTTGTGATGAAATAGGGTGGGAGCGAGGAGTTCATGGATCCACGGGATCCCTTGTGAGCCTGGGTGTACTTGTACAGTGGGCGATGTGACATGGGACGAGTGCTGAGTACGATAGGCAGATCATCAGATGTGATGTTCTGAGCACGAGCCGTATTCAATGCATAAAAGACTGGTCTGACAAACGCTGCATACCATGGGAATGAGGATGTCATGCAGCACGCGCGCTGTGTTGAATGTCAGGTTGGAGAAGGATTGATCGGCGTACCTGTGCGGCCCCCACTTTCCATACGACGATCGCAATGATAAATACACTAACTACAAACGCGACGCTGCAAACAATGACAGCTATCAAGGCGGGCCTTGACATAGCCGTGATCAAGCCTGGGTCCGGGGAAGATTGACGTGCATGCCATTGGTGAACATCACCGGGATGTGCGAGTGCACTGTTGGATCCAGGGAGTTCCGCAGTGAACAAATTGGAATGGGTATACTGGGCTTCAGGAACGACACTTACTGGATGGGTGGCATGGAGTATACTAAAGGTGGGAGAGGAACGAGTGGGACGACTGAAGGTGCTGGCAGCGCTGCGAAGCGTCTGAATGGGCACTACGACAGCGGCGTCGATGCGTATGCCATATATATATCATGACTCTGACGAACCGGGCCGATTCGGATGGAACCACCATAAAGGTCTGGTCCACAATCTGCCGTGCGAGCATCGGGATATTTGAAGTGTGGAATGACAATCAGGATCGACCTGGACACAAAAACCCACTTCAATACGGAAAGAGCACCACTGTGCTGTGTGGACTCCGCCTATATGTACATTTACCGGGAACGAGTTTCGGAGTTACTCGAGGAGTTGATGCATATCCCAGCACTAACCTTGAAACCCACTAGTCGAGACACATTCTGCCTTGCAAGATGGGCGAAGGGAGTTAGCCGTTTCAGATTAGGAAACGGTCTCCTGCGTACGAATGGCCTAGCGGCCGATCCCAGTGAAATAGGATGGGAGTATTGGTATAGGCATTTTGAAGGTACACTTCGGGGAACTGACGGCATACATTGAACAAGGCAGATGGAATCCAGTTGGCATTGCTGTTAGTAAACCCGAAATGACAGAACAGAATCAGAACCAACAAGGAATTATAAGCGTCTAAGTGCTAGTGACATGCAACTCGAGGACAGGATGGGGGTATTCAGATAGACGCTGGGTATCTCATTATTGAATATTCATCAAGCCTCAGGGAGAGGCTGGGAACAAGTAAGGGTGTTCATGGTGATCCTATCGACGAATAAGGCGGAGGCAATTCATCTGGAGGGGCTTCGTCATCCTGTGATGCAGGACCGGCATCTCGGTGTATAATCGTTCCCGGTGGCGCATCTGCCTGAGTCACGCCAGCGTCCAGCGGCGTCCTCGATCTAAAATTGTCGTCGTCTGGGGAAGGCAGACAGTTCGTGGTCGTCGCCTGGGATGGTCGGTCGGCTGTGCTTGGCGATGCTACGATTCCAAGAAAAGAAACACGTCATGCGATGACTCGGAGCCACAGAAAGAACGCTCACAACGGGCAGGCGTGGGACCCGTGCTCTCCTGCTCTTGTCGTACCACTGTACCCGATACACCTCCTGCTAGAATCTCGGCAATGATAGGACCGCGTTGCGTGCCCGGGGGTGCTTGCACGACCCGATGCGGTGGGCCACGGGTCGAGCTTGTTGTACGCTTGGGATGTCCTTTGAGCACGCACTGTGTTGAAAGCTACATTTAGGACTGAAATGCGTACCGCTGCATTCCTAGCAAACTTCAAACCCACTCCAACCAGCACCAAGATGACCACGATGACGATGGGTATGATATAGGTGCTGCTTGGAGTGGACGACGTGGGTACAGGGGGGCTCGGGATAGATTGTCTTGCATGCCAGCGGTAAACGGGGTGTGTGAATGCAACGTCGGATCTGGAAGTTCGGTGGTGAACAAAGTAGAACAGAGAGACGGACTCCGTAGCACTTACGGGATGACTGGCATGGAGGTGGACTCTGAGAACTGGCGAGGCAGAAGCACGACAGTCGCTTGGAGTAAAATAACAAGGGATCGGGGGATGCTATGCGACTGGTGCGGCATGTTTTAAGTAAGTAAATGAGCGGTACGACTATGATCCATGATCCATCAGAAGTGTCTGGACCACAGCCTGCGTGTCATGCGAGTGGCGGAAAAAACCCACACTAAGTCAGCAGCACCGTGACAGCACCGCTCCACCATTGGAGTTACGACCTTGCTGTACTGGAAGTTGTTCTGTCTGGAGGGCCAATGAGCCGATGGGCCTGCGCCGATGATTTGTATTAGCACTCATGCATCTGCACGACGAGTGTGTGTGGGACTGGACAAAGCTTGGTCGTAACCTAAAGGCCTAACTGTCCAGTTTTGGTTATTACCATTATGTAATGAACTGTTAGCCCCATATGGCACGCTCAAGCGCAAACGATCCTCGACACCCCCGACGACGACGTCCTACGAGTCAGCACAATGTCGCCCATGCGCAGGCACACCGACTATGAGCTGGCCTAACATATGTAGGGGTTAGCAGGTATCGGAACCTCAAGTCGACGGTGGGAAGCGGGTGATCGCGACGGTAGCCACGTTCTGTTGAACATACATGTAAGTTTGGGAAATTCCTGGGCATGTCAGCCCACTGATTCTCATTGGTATATGGCAGGCCGGCGATGAAACAGACAAGGTTGTACGTGCATTCGCTGGGATATCACCTTGGTCACAAATGGCAGAACGTCGATGTCAGGACCGTGTAAAAGGAACTGCTTCAAATAAGGCGAGGGCCGAGACGCTCCGTATGCTCTCTCTTTTCGTGTCTTGTGTTTCCAAATGCTGTCTTTGATCAGCGTATGTGATGTAGGGTTACTGGTCAGACCGCGAATGGATCCATTAGATCGGCTGTTGCGTATCCTGGATCCCAGTGTCGACCTCTTTGATCAAGGCCTTCATAGGTGCGACATCCAGACTAGCGTAAATGCGTTGAATTTACACCGGTTCTGCACTCTGAGTGCTACCCGTCTTCCAAACCGGTTCGTCGATGCACTTTTCGAATACCTGAGGTTCAAGTATTCAAGACATGCATGGTCTCCTGCCTGATCTCGTCTTTGAGAGTCTGGTACTAGCCCCGAAGCGAGAACCTGTTGCCGCAACGCGGGGCAGTCATCTTATTTATTGGAGCTCGGGTCATGCTAGATACTAGATACAATTGGATGTGTAGTTTACGAAGCAATAGAAGAGCAATGTTCTCTTTCATTTCATATGGCATCACTGGTTTATTATCTATCATAGACTAGGGGGTACGTCGTCAGTCGGAAGATCATGGTTGAGGGTGTTCAAGTGTTCATTGAACACACCACCTGACAAAATCCAGTCTTGCCAAAGAATAACATCAGGAATGTCTGGATCATCTGCAGGTGATCGAAATAGGTTTCCACGGACTCGCACCTCGTGGAGGATAAAAATTGAAGGATAGGGCACATAATAATCATTGACGTCAAGAGCGATAGCTTTTCCATGAAATTGCTGATCGTCGGGGTTACCACAGTAATTGATGAACACAAATTTCTGGATCTATTCCCAAATGCTATCAGTGATTGGTCTACTACTAAGCGATGCAAAAATGGAATAATGCTCGCCTCCGGAAAGTAGCGTATGAAGAAATACTCTCTCTCAAACAACATGCGATGGTTGGCACACATAAGAAGTCCATTACGAGGATCATCCTCTGGATAGTCTACGGCCTCTGATGGGATCCAATTTTCTTCTTTCAGGCCCTTCCACTGTGATTTCGTCAGCCTTCATGTTGGATGGCAGAAATGTATATTGACTTACATAGTCCCAGCCACCACCAGATTCGCAGATATAAGCATGTTCAAGCAGTGGACGAAATGATATTCCACAGATAACACAGCGGCGTCGACCCAGGAATGTGTCCCGTCTATCTACCACACTCTCAAATGTAGTGGTTTCATCTGACACTGGTGGTACTGACATGTTGCATTGTTCCCAATCATATCCCGGGGGTGGCCCATCTCTCGAGAGGGGAAGTTGAAAACTAGATAGGGGTGCCATGGTGGTGTGAGGGTGAGGCAGACGATGACCACGAACCCCTAAGTTGAGTAGATCTGGCATTATGTAATTGCTGTGCACTGGCCACGTTGTGAACGAACCTCTTCGTCAATGACAACAAACTGACCTCACCGGCCTCTGATTCACCGACAGCACGGTTGTCCTAAATTTATAGTTCAATGAGTTGTACATTGATTTGCCCGGGCCTGAACACCGAATCGCCATCGCATGAGTAGCCTGCACCCTAGGACATTCCTTTCAGTTCCCTCGCCCTGATTCGTGCGAGGCCGCGGTGTGCTTTCAGTGAAGAACTACCTGTCACCGCTGCTCGTGCTGCATTTACAAATAATATATTTCACCCTTCCCTACCTCAGTGATCAACTGGGCACAGGGTACCCCTCCGGCGTCACCTTCCCTCCCTATCCCCACCCCAGGTGCTTCTCGGTGGCGCTGAGTCGCTAGCCTCGGAATCGTCGGCCAGCTGGTTAGGACGAAAATGTTGTTCTCCACCATTTCTGGAAAGTATATTCAGGAAATGTGTGAGCATTTGTGCCTTTGGTCTCGTGCCTCATCTGTGGGCTGCGCATAGTCCAAGTCATGCTGTCCGGCGTTGACACCGTCAATGTTTTCGTGGAGAGCCTCAATGCACAACCGGTATCCACATCGGCTCATTAAACGCGCGCTCATGGCTCGTTGGTGCGGGTGGTCTATAATGGAGCGAGTCAGACGATGCCGAGTTCGAAGATGCCAGAAATCCTCAGCTTGGGAAAGAGCCTACCTCATCAGTGATTCCAATCTCGCCAGAGTGGGAACGAACTTTACAGGAGGCGAGCAGTGGCGTTGACGAGGAGGAGAACAATTGGGTCCTAAATATACTTTTATGAGGAATTCTTTTTTATATGCGTTCAATCGAGGGACTCTCGACAAGATCTTGCGCATACGTAGGCCAGACTAAGTGGTGCATCGGCATAGCAAAAGGTATTCGAAGGCTCTATTGGAGTACGCTGTTGTCAGGCATGGTCAATTGTGAGAGCGAGAGTGGAGGTATAACGGGGCGTAAAGTGAGAAAGTTTGTCAACTGAGGTCAGGTCAAGACCTCCTGCCGCATAGATGCAGTCAAATGATGTCAAGTGTCTGTAGGATCATATCACCTAGCGAAACCTCGTTGCGGATACGAATCAGAATCTCGTGATCCGTCGCAACCCTCCTGTATTGCCCCTGCCCCTGGGCCAGTAGCAATAATGCACTTAGTGGTTCGGGTTGTCTGAAACGAGCCGCTAGCTTCAAGGCTTTCGAACCAGAGTCCGTCTGATCTGGGAGCGTGGCATGGGGGAGAGGATGGTCCGGGTCCGGGTCCGGCTGTGAGACCGAGACAATGGCTCTGGTACGCGGCTCAAGGGCGGCTTTTCGAGCGGATGTGTCTTCTTCTTCTGAATCAAGGTCGGAGTCGCTGTCAAAGGCAGGTATTCCTTTTCCGCCCGGATGATGATGGCGGTTATGATGAGATAGGGTAGCATCGAGGAGTTCATGTATCCAGGGACATACGAGAACGAGATCCTCCGGGTTCGTCGGGAGCCTCTCCTCTGTATTTATATCAACATCTTCGAGTGCGCTCATCGTAACACGATATACACGGACTCTGTCTCGCTTGACTTTCTTGACCGTCGTTAGCGGAAACACGATGCAAGGCAGGTAAAGGTGCTGGTTGGCGCACCGGGCTGGGGGGAGTGTGTGTAACCTCTGGTAAAATGCCATTGCCTGCGCTTCGTCTTCATGGGCCATTCCACGTCGCAGACCGACAATCCGTCTCTCCATGTCCTCCCCACCTATATGTGGTATCGTGCGAGACGCGTGTTCATAGACCCGGATGTGATCCGGAAAGGTACTATTGAACGAGGATGATCGTCCCACCCAAGCAATACAGGTGACGTCGCCCGAACGCGCTACGATTTCCTGTAACAGACGTCCGAGCGCGTTTTGCTGGCTCTCTCCATGTATGACAGGCATCGTCAGGCCGAAAATACCAAAGAGGCCATATGCCATGTCCACCGGCACCGTTGTCTCTCTTGTCGATGCCAAACGAAGTTTGACCCGGGCGTTTTCAGGACCGGGATGGAAAGCAAGGAGATCACGTTTGGTGACGCCGGTCGCGTCCTCCAGCTCTTCCATGATGATGGTGGATTGTTTATGGTTGAGGGACGTGTCGTTCAAGTACGGAGTCCAATCTTCATAATAGAAACGGATGACGGATGGTGCAAGGAGTTCCTGTAATGTCCATCCGCGTCTCATCCATACACTCCATTTCAATGCGCCAGGGATCAGCCGAGGCGGTACACCGGTGAGATAAACGAAGGTGGCCGCTGAGGAGTGATACCACTGAAACATTGAGTTGATGGATTTTTCAAACTCGACGTCTCTGTCCTTATCGATACAGCACGTATCACTCCAAGCCCATCGGAATTTGGCGTCGCGCGCCAGGTGACAAAACCGCTGAAGTTTCGTGGCGGACGGGGAGGCGTCCAGTTCGTATATAGACTTATCCAAAACGTCGGCAAGTTCGAGCTCTTCCGCTTCCCATCGGTGAGAGAGCATGGCGTATTGAAAGTATGACATGGTGACCATGTCGATGCGTTCCTGGTGTAGTTGGGTTGTCATGGATGAGATCAACTCTTCGAATATCGGATCCTCTGTGAATATCGTTCTCCTTTTCTCGGCATCACAGAGCTGCCCATTGATGGTGTCGATGAGACGGAAAGGGGAGTTATGGATGGTATTTCTGAAAACATCCAAAATCGCTTTCTTGGTATCTGAGGGGTCGATGTAATGACTGCGCAGGCCTACAACAATCAAGGTCAGAAGGGGAATACCAACAATCATGTTCAACTCACGTCGAATCTCTGGGTCGGGTGAATTACCGAGAATCGATATCATCGTACTTAGCGCGTCGATTGCCTCCCTATAACGCTCTAACTGGTGTAGCGCTGCGTGCTTTCTTTCATAACCCCGGGGCGAAGAAGGATTTAATCTAATTGCCTGACCGACACGAATTGATGAGTTCTATAGAAGTAACACGACTCCGCCGACTACACGTACCTCTTCTGCATCCTTTAAGGAATCCTCCCATAACCTTGATGCCATCCGCGCCTCACTGCGTTTCACGAACGTTGCTGGTAGTACGGTTGGAGTAATAGCCAATGCTGCAGAGTACTGGACAATGGCATTGTCATAGTTTTCGCCGTGCAGTGCCTCGTCGCCCTCACGTTCCAACATCTCCGCACATCTAGACTTGAAATCTGGGAGGCGAGTGTCCAAGTCTGGTGTTTCCATATGATATAGTCCAGATACTTACCAGTGAGCCACGCATTCTTCCCGCTTCTCACGTGGATATCAGCTTTGAAAAAGTTCTCCGCCTTCCGAATAGCGTCTAGTAGGTCTTGCGTGCACCCTGCGGCATAGCAGGCTTCGCACGTCTGGCGGTGGATCGCAAGCTTCAAGCCATCGAAAGCCCAACCACTGACCTTTCAGAGTGTCAGAATGAGCTCCTTAATATTACGCAGATTGTCTTACGAGCGAAAGAGTGTCCAGAAATGGGCACTGGCAAGATGGACAGAGGTCTCGTGCTTGCACAAATAATGACATCGCCTTGATGTATTGCTGATTATTCATCGCCTCTGCTGCGAGGAGAGTATATATTTTTGCCTAGATGTGTATGCTGGAGTTAGCACCTAAAACTACAACGCAATCACTTTCCTCGACGAAAGCACAAGGCTGTTTAATATCTGGAGAACGGCCAGCAAGGTTATTCACGTGGCTTATAGCTTCGTCATGGTGTCCAGCATCAAATAATGTGATAGCCTAAACGTGTCAACGATGACGACAATCCAAGTCATGAAGGTGCGTCCATACCTTGATCATGTTGACGAAATCTCTCTCCTTCGGATCACAGCTTTCAAGTACATCATCGAGTGTCCCTATCCCAGCATCATGTCTGTTCTGACCAGACTCTGCAATACACCTCGCAAGGCGGGCAACGAGCGATGGTGTAATAGAGAGCGACTTGAAAACGCGTCATATGAGCAGGAGTGCTGATAGGCAGTAGATATGAATTACCGCCTGTGCGTCGTCCAATGCCCCATCCCATTGTTGCAGACGTGCACGAACGAGGGCTCTGTTAGCAAGACGGTAGTGCGAAGCAGTTAAACTGCGTTCAATTTCACTCGACAAGATGCCTTCGGCGCTGGTTAATTTGCCTTTTCTCCACGAGACATATGCTTCATTATCAATTTCCGTCAACTACGTAAAACGTTCGTAGATTTGACGGATCAGATCGTGACAAAATGCCGACAAAATGTGATGACTTACGATACGGTGCGAGTCAGCATGAAAGGAAGGAATCATGCAAGCGGTCAAAGACTAAGAGGCGATGGTCAATACCAGATAATCGTATACCGCGGAAGCTCAAACCTACATGAAAGGAGTAAGGCGTCGGGAGAAGATTTCGGAGATTCCAGATGTAAATTATGCCCTCCTTTGTGCCACTCACGAGGTGACAATCATCAGATGAGATATCCGCATCAAGTACCTCACTGTCATGTTGAAGAGAGGAAATCTCGGACCGCGTGTGGACATCCCAAATCTTGACAGAACATTCTGAATTGGAAGCAGATATGATAAACTTGCCATTGTTCGAGAGAGAAAGCGTAGAGACAGAATCAAAGTGAGGGCGGCCGTTCCATTTCGAGATGACCTGCGCCAAACCCGAAACATCGAAACACAGAATTGAGCCCCGATGGCAACCAGCAAAGAGATGACAACCATCGCTGGACCAAGCGAGCGAGCATGCCGGATCTGTTGTTGGGACACGCGTCGGGCATAGGCAGCCGTCGTTGGAAATGCTCCAGACATAGATCGAGTAATCCGACACGGCACTCGCGAGGCGGTCACCGGCAGGTGAAAACCGGACAGACAAGATCGACCGT
Source organism: Boletus reticulatus (assembly GCA_038093535.1). Lineage (NCBI taxonomy): Eukaryota > Fungi > Basidiomycota > Agaricomycetes > Boletales > Boletaceae > Boletus > Boletus reticulatus. Next base: position 49,140 of record JBBPSJ010000135.1, read on the forward strand.
TCCTGTTTCAAAGGACCTGCGATACGTCGACCCGTTTCCAAGCACCAGATGATCATTGTTCCGTCTTGTGATCCAGTTGCGATTTTCGACACATCTAGTGACACGTCGAGTGCGGTGATTTTCTCTGCATGTGCCTCGGTGGACTCGACCATTTTTTCATGCGTGGTCGTGTCCCAGACAGTGAACCTCTGAGTCCCAGCGAGGATAACCCACTTGCCATCTTTCGAGACCTCTGCCGCTCTTATCTCCTCCTCAGAATAGATTATTCTCCCCACCTCACCAGCATGCTTGCTGCCCTCCTCGACGTTCAACAGTCGAACCGTTCCACTGTTGCTACCGATTATGAGGCGTCTTCCATCATGTAAAAATCGCACAGACGAGACTGGGCCATGATGGGGATCAATGCGGCGTAGCTCTAGGTCAACGTGTTACGATCAGTAATCATAAGGTCGAACCTCGATCTTGATAAAAGGTTCTCACCACTAGGTCTTGTTCCTCCAATAGTCGAAAGACCTTCTGGAAGTGAGACGATTCTTTCGGGATCCTCGAGCCTCTGTCGCGCTTTAAGCGCGTTGATTTGTTAGGCACGATAAATGTGAACTTGTGGAGGGCACGTTACCACTCGTTGGCGACGGAGTCTTTCTCGAGCTTCGCCATGGAACGTGAAGCTTAGGCCACATAGCGAAAAGAGACCAAGCAGCTAGAGCGGTTTTCCCGATCAACGGTGATGGTAATGTGTCATACGAAAGGCGCTGGGGAGTTGGAACTATTTACTTTCCCAAGCTACCGACTCGGAATGAATGCCCGCCGCAAGCCAGGAACTCAGATACGCGCTACTTGTACGAGGTAAATGAAAAGCCTGGATTCAGATCTGGCAGTGACCACCAGCGCAAAACTCGTCTGGAGAAGACAAGTCAAGAACTTTAGACAACTCGGAACTGTTATGTAATCGCTCGCCGCTGACCAAACTCACAACTCGCCGAGACACCCCACTCCAGACGATGTCACCGACGGTCGGTCGCTAGCTCTTCTCCGCCCCACAATGTCTGTATATTGCCAACTTGTGGATCGGAACTCTCCCTTGGGCTTGGGTACCCAAGACCATTCTCCAGAATTTGGTGTCTTTCCAAGTACATACAGTATCCTCGGTGACCGTCAATTCCACAGTTTGTGGTCCACGTCGACTAAAGCATCTATACTAGGTGTCCTGTACGGCTGCGTCCCGCTCGTTGCACACAGTTGTCTTTGACCAACCGTCGAGGTGAACACCGACTCGAAACGAGAGACAGTACCGAACGTGTGTGGTGAGTAATTCAACAATGGTTTTGTGCAATGGGACCAATGAAATGGAAACCGTGGTGCAGAGTCAACAATCACACAATTCCCCACCAGCACGAATCCAGGTCGAGATGGATTCCCGAAGAGGGCTTTGATGGCCAGTCTTCGGTCATCCCGTGGTCCTTTTAACATCGCCCCACCGAGCAAGCCAACGTGAGCGTCGCAGCTCATCAGCTTGCCTGGCGCATACGTTCAGTGCTGGTAAGGCACGTGTATATATGGTGATCTATCGTACTGATGCATGCCCGAACTGTCCTAGTCGGTCGAAGGTGGGAACGGCGTCACCTCGTCTGCGAGGTCGACATCGGAAGTGGGCAACCACTACTGTCGAGATCAAAGTTGTCATCAATCCATTCGTCTTTGGATACAGAGGTCGAGGATGTAGACCGGGAAGATGAACACGACGAACGTTAAAGAGAGCGCGAAAGCTGCAGCAAACCGTGAAAGACGTAACACCACCGTCTATGTGGGTACGAACCCAATATATTGGCAAACGTTTATAAAGCAGTTCGCTTCCTCTAGAACTCGGGACATCCATGTGGGCGTCGATACTATTGACCAGTCCCGCTTGTCTATCACAATGGTGAGATGAACACCTCCATGCCGCGAAACACGACAGACATCTGAAACTTGTCGCCTTAACTCGGATGATCTTGACTCAGGTGTATATGCAAAGGACTTATGACAGCCCCTGGGTGTACATTTGCAGCATGCTGAATGGCGTGAGGTGAGTAAGCTCTTGCTCCGATGTATGTGAGGTAGAAGATAAGGCGTTTTAGTCGTTCATCCATGCGCTTCGCAGCGTCTTTGTCAACAGAGCCAAACGGTGCATAAGTCACAGGATACAATTCATGTGCTGGAAGTGGGTGTACTTTCCGCGGCGCAAGGAACCAGAGGCCAAGTGAGTGGGCATACACGAACAATATTGCGTCATGACTTTACTAGACCAGGTCGTCTCCGAGGAACAATCGTCCGGGTAACAAAGTTTCTACCGCGCGTCAATATGTGGCGGCCGAAATACTTCTAAATTTAACCCAAGTCGACGTGAAAGCACTCCGTTCACCACTTTCAAAAGGTATCATCGAGTTATGAAGTTTCGGCATCCACAAGTCCTACACGCACTTCTGCATCGCTTACTCTGCTAGGTCCGGACCATATGCAGAGAAGGAGGTCCCCCTACCCTTGAGCGCTTCGTAGTGATCATGGGACGCCACTGGAGAAAGGCGCTGGCCACCCGGCCACATATAAAAACGAGGCAGCGTCCGCCCGCTACCAGACATTTATCACCCATCCATCGACCATCAAAGTCATAGACTCGACCCTACGACGTGTCTTTTTGGATAATTCTTCAAACCTCTGCTAGCCATTCTGCAAAGCATCATCCACGATGAAGCACAGCATTGAGGCCGAGTCGTTCGTTTACAAGGAATCGGGTGCGACCCGCACACGCGACCTGAAATCTGGTCGAATACACAAAAGCAGGGAATCGTGCGGTGTGTGGCGCTTCAAGGATAAAGCCTGGAAGGTCTTTTCCAGCATGGACCAGTACCGCAAGATAAAAAACGATTACGAGCGTGCTCAGAGCAAAGGAGTACCCACTCCAGAGTTCGAGTTCAAGCTGGGTTGCGTCTCTAGCAAGGATAAACGGCCCAGGGAAGGGTTCGCACTCGTCGTGACATACATCACCGCTGGTCGCCGTTTCACCTTGCCGAAAGACTGTACCACCTTGAAGACGGCCATTCGTTCCATCACTAATGAGGAAGTCCTTCAGAAGTACGTGGCAGATCCTGTCACAGTGTTAAGTACTAACGAGACTTGCCCAGGATTGAGCGAAGCCTCAGGAAGGCCATAGAGGTCGGGCTTGTAGATCCTCAAGGATTCATCAATCCAACAAATATTGAATCCCCAATCATGTTCGTCGATATCCACACCAACAGTACATCGTCGTTGGCTCTGGACGAGCTACATAAATTTGCCTTGGGTCGGCTTCACTCCGTGCAGAACCAGTCGTGAGGGTAGCTGGCGCGAGGAAATTGGCCTACAAGCGTGAGTATTGTCCTTTACAGCCATTCTGATGTTGCTCACAGCCTCGGGAAGCAGGTGGTCAGAGGGTTAGGTACTCATCAGAAAGGCGTGAGGGTGGGATAAGTTGATTGTATATTTGGAAGCTAGTACCTGATCCGATTTCTCAATATGTGTTGTCCCTTCGTACGGGCCCGCGTGCCTCTAAGCACAAGCCTGTGCCTCGGAGTGAGCCTGCAGGTCATTGGTAATGGCTTTACAGCGACCTGCACATCTGAGTCAGACGCGAGAAAACCTGAGGTGCCTGTTTTAATATCACAAATAACGAGACTGTACAACACACGGCATAGTCTAATGGGTATAGCGACTCCAAAGTGTTGTTTAAGAGTACCCACTGTATAGATCAATGAGTGCCTTTCACGGGCATCCATGTACGAATGCTCACAAGAAGGTGCGATGGTAACGGAAAATCACGTTGACTCCGCGCTATTCACGGCCATCAGGGCCCTCGCAGGAATTTTCCTTGTTGTTTTCCAACGTCTGTAAAAAGTTTTCATCGTCAGAGTCGTCCTCTTGTTGTACTACAAAAAAAACGCACACTGCCCAACATCAAAGCTGACTTGGACGACTCGACGTTACCATCATCGAGTGGGTCTTCCTCAAGAAAAGCCAGCCGATCCTCCTTCTTGCTCGGCAAAAACATCAGATCGGGAGGCAAGGAAGAGCTCCCTCTAAGAGCCACCTCGGTCTGCTTCAACTGCGCCACAAACCCATAATTTGGGCAGGCATTCGGTCTCGCACGGACGATGAGCCCCAAGGCACGTTTCAACGACATGTCACAGCGCTGTATCAGATAAAACGCAACGACGGCCGGGGAACGAGAGATCCCGGCAGAGCAATGCACGAATATCTTGCTCGGTTTGGCGTTCTTGGTCCCGCGCGCATCGTCAATGAACGCGGTGGCCGCCGTGCCGGCTTTGCTCAGATTGGCAGAGGGATCGTCTTCGAGCGCGAGGCGAAGGTAGGTGATGCCATCGCGCGTCGAGTTGGGTTTTTTCCCGACGCTGATGATGTGGGTGATCCCTTGTCTTGCGAGGAACGTCGAGGTGGACGATGTTGCAGAGCAGGGGCCTACGTAGAGGTAGGGGAGAATCAACGAGACAGAGTCTGACGTGCCAGTGGCTTTGGTGGATTGAGCCGAATTGGCCTTTGCCTTGGATGCCTTGATCTTGGGCATCGTTGCGTCGAGTCAGTCGGAAGGCGCTGACGGTACTTAAGAGTCACACATAAATTTGGAATGCCCACAACTATATTTACCCGTCGAGTACATCAACTTGTCGATGGATGAAATACATGAACCGTCTTGCAAGTCTCCAGTCGCGAGTTTCCCGTCTCAAACCCCGTGGCAACGAAATATTCACCTGGGTTGGCTACATCGTCTGGACGCCGCTTCCGTTTTCCATTATTTCGGCTTGTTCTAGGCCGTCAGAATGGTGTTGAAGGGCAACGTAAGGACATCCAGCTGATACTAAGGAGGTTTCGAGATCAGGGCCACGGCCTGACGCCGAGATCCGAGCCACTTCCAAACAAGTATGCCGACATAAGTATGTAGTAGCGGACTTCAAGCGAGCCATTCTCGACATTGGATAAATATTCTGAAGTGTAACCATCACCCTTAATGCGTCAGGCGCCGCGCATCCGCCTGGCACTCCGGAATTCCGAATACCTGAAACACTGTAATCTCGAATCAAGATTCAAATTAGCTCGACACTCGAGTCACGACACCGAGTGGTATGATCCGTAAACGTTTACACCGGCCATGGGGCCACCATACTACTCCTCCCTAGCAGCCTTGTATGCTCTTCCCTCCAGTGAGATCATGGCTCGACCACCTTGACATGTTACTTTTTTTTTTTTTCGTCCAGGAATTGTTCTTTACAACATAAAACCAAAGTCACGCGGCCGATGGTGTCCGTACAACCATCGATGTTGAACCAGCGTCGTCAAGTTGAGTTTCTCATCCCCCCCTACATATTTCTATGGTTACCACTTAAATTGACTCGCCTGCAAGGTTGGCATTGAAGAGCATGCCACACCGTCTTTGTGTCGGACACCTCGGAAGGGAGGGTTTAAAAAAATGCAACGGATTGTATTAAAAAAATCAAATTGCAGTCAAGGTAGTACTTATAAAACATTACACACCTTCTGGACTCAGGATATCCTTTGGCGGAGATCGAAGCCAACCAGTCCTGTTCAGTTAAGTAGCGACAATGCTACGATGGAATACCCTGCACATTGCAAAGCGTGGCACTTGTTTTATGGTGTCGCCAACCGTCACAGCGCTTCAATTGTGACGACATTGTTGACCCCGGTTCTTCAAGTTGTCGATAATCACCGTCACTGATGAGGAGAGTAACACGCAGGTTTGTAGGTAAAGGATCACCTTCCGTGGCCAAACAGTTCTCTGATACTGCACTACTCTTGGCTATGCAGCTCACTTGCTGGAGGAACCTGCGGGCTTCATGGGGACAGTGATTTTGCAAATCATGAGACGTATCTTTGATTGATTGGTTTTTGAGGCATGCATCGCTCTCGCCACCTGACCGTCTTGTGGAGCTTATCAACGAATACAGATATCCCCATACACATGCAACGGTCCCTCCAGCAAGCGAAACGCATAGCCAAGAGTACCTTCTCTTTTCCTTTTTAGATGGCTCTGCTACGGTGAGGTATAAAAAGACAGGACCCTGGACTGCAATCTACCATCTCTTCGTATCCTCCCTCTTCCGCACTACGCAACAATGCTTCTGTCGAACACAAACACCATGCTTGTTCATGTAATCGCTCTCCTTGCTCTCGCGTTCTTTGCCTCTGCAGTTCCCCTCGAGCTGCGTCAGACAGTGACCGGCCCACCTTGCCCTGTTTGCTGCCTCATCGACCCATCGGTCAGTCTCTGCCTGGGTTTGTTCATATGATGTCACGGCTGATGTATATGTATCCATTCACTCAGGAAGTAGGCTGTCCGCCGCAGAACTGATGTACAATGTTGTGGTGGAATCGATAGGTGAAATGAATGGTGAAATGGGGCCCAGGACGATGAGGAAGAGACGAACGGCAGTGGATTGCAGCCTGTACAGCGTCATGGCAGATGGATAGGAAAATATTAGTGTTTCGTGTCATCGGTACCACCGGTGTTACCATGTCACCGTCTCGCCTAAGTCGGAGCTTTTGAATTGCGAAGCAACGTCGCCCGCATTGAATGTCGAGCGCTCTAGTTACAGTAAACCCTTGAGTGCTGCTCTGGGCGCGATCTATACCAGCCTCTTGTCTTTTACGCCAAGTTAGCTCAGGCATTTAAGCAGGTCTTCGTGTGCGGTCGGACTCGAGGTTGACAGAATCTGAGCATATGTGTGTGATGTCATAACATGGGTAAAAACAAAGAACTCTATTACAAGAAAATCGATTCTAATGACCCATGTCACTCGGATCCCGATTTCAAACCATCGATTGTGCCAGCCAGAGTATCGCCAGGACCTCAGTCCGTCTATTCGCATCCATGCTCCCCCCGAAGCCGTGCCAGAGCGATAATTTCCCTGAATGCTACAACGAATACATAGCTGGTTCCTGCACCACAAATCCTCGTTGTGATACAGCCCAGCTGACATTTTCGTGCTCTTCCCGTTGATTTGCAGGGGGGTCATAAAAGGGATGCGGCAAATCTGGCAGGAGATGATCAGCGTCCGGAGGAGCGACAGAATTGACGACCTCTTGAGTCGGTTGGTGAAGGGGAATGGCGGAAGGGGGTGAGTGTGTCATTACAGGACACCAAACAGATGCGTCTCTCGCTGGTAACTTCCTAAGGTGACTGGATCAACATAAGAATTCTAGGGTGTAGGACAACAACTCATACTTGAGAAGATCGAACGAATCATAGAAGTTGTCAGAGTCTGACAGCGACTGACAAGGATACATCTGGCGAAGGTGGGAATCCATGGTAATGGGCAAAGCCGCTTTCATATGAGCGATTGTCGGTGCAATAAACTTCACGATAAGCTCTCGATGGCGCGCTGTTAGAGTAAAAACCCCAGATTCAGCATATGTAATGAGCTTTTGCTACTTTGTACTTACCTTCCGTGGGAGCCCGCAAGATGTTTGCCAGGGCCCATGGGGTATCACTAGGCAAAGATCCAATGCTTACCCGTAACCCCAAGCCAGCAATCAGGATAAGAATGTACACTGATCCTCCTCCAGCCAACGCTGCAAACTTACTCCCCATAGCATGCCACTCCACGAACGTTGAGAGAGCAGGCCTGTGGGGCATACAATGAAGCTCATGGCGGTAGATCTTCGCAAGAGAAAGGACGCCACCTTGGCGGCGGCGTAAACTATGCAAGTGTGGTCAGCAACAAATCAGTGCCCCAAGGGCACCTGTGATACCTTTGACACGTTGTAACTAGTTGAATGAAATCCATCATCAACAAAAAGTTGACTCGTATATCTCGTGCTTGGAGGCGTGAGCACCGTGATACCACCGAGGACAGGCTGAGGCCATTGGGGCCCGCTACATCGTCTGGTGAAACCGATCCAACAGTGCGAACCCAACCTTGGACATCATACGTCAACGAGTTCCAATTTGCATTCGCGAGTTCCGCAAGAATTGCATCAACCTGTAGAGAAGATGTCTTTCCCCCCTTTCTCTTAGATTTCTTGGGGGGAACTGAACCATGATTATAATCGTCACTGTTGCGGGGGATGATCGGCGACTCCCTACCCTGCGCAGTTTTGCGAAGGCTTGGTGCCTGCCGACTAAGTTCCCGCTGTGAGATCGGATGGGTTTGATGAGAGTGTTGTGTGCTTGGGCAGACTGTGTCGCATGGGCTGGGCGACGAGGCAGCAGTTGTAGTTGAGGGCGGGGAGATAAGACAGACAGCATTTCCTGAGCCTCTTGGACCAAGCGGTAATGGATCGGCTATAGACGGGGGTGGCGAGGCAGGAAAGGCGGTATTTCCGAGTCCTGAGGCAGGGTCACAGTGCTCGAAGGGGTATCCGCGGATTGTGAGAGAACACTTACGAAAGGAGTCTGAACAAGCAGCGTATGTATCAGGTAATTCAAACGAACCAGCGCAAGGTGACTGCTCCCATGTCCGAGGAACACTACATGGGGGAATGGGTGTAAGTTGAGAAGAGACGGAAGGGCCGCCGGGGATCGTAGAAGATGCAGCGGTTGTAGGGTAATTGGGTTGGCTTGAAGTATTATCCCATTCTATGGTCTGTCATGGGATCGTACTGTGGTCTGTCTCAGAGACAACTTACTTAACTCACCTCGCTCGCGAGCAATCTGTCAAGGATCGATGGGGCGGACTGCAGGTGAGGTGGAAGGAGGCTACAATAGTCCAAAAGGCGTAGGCGTTCTGCTATCGTAGCAATGTCCTCACGCCGAAAGCCCAGGATGCGAAACAGGCCAAGTTCGTCTCGATCGATGTTCATGTTACAGTTTTCTTGGCTTGAAACTTGCAGACTCTTCGGAAAACGGACCCGAGGCTCGGAGAGGTCTCTTTTTCCTTAAAGTTAAAGTTAAATTGAGCTGGCAGATTCAAAACAAGAACAATCAATACTAACCCAGGCACGCCGCACCTCCGAGAGGCTCGCAAACACACAGTGCCGTCGCAATGATGCCGACGAGCCAGCCACTGAGCCAGGCCGTCCACGCTGCACCATCGCCATCGCCATCAACAGGCGCGTGCAAGCCACACCCCAGATGTAGGTTGTATTCGGTGCATCCTTCCCCAACACCCTCAGGCTGATCAACATTTTTACTTCGAAGAATAAATACACCTTAAAAGTTCACCAACCCCGTCAAACACGTGAGTGCACGGCAGCGTATCTAGCGGGACTCGCCATGATACCACCATGGCGTTCCCGCACAACAACCATCATAGAACGGAAGAATGGCAGTGCTGACGGAGTGTATTGTTCCTGCGACCATGCTGAAGGCGTATGGAAGGTGACTCGGGCAACGGGACAGAAGGATGAATAACACAATAGCATGCCGGTGTATGAATGTACATACGAAGTCCGCAATACAAGTCGCCTAGCCAACCTTGTGAGAGCTTGAACGAGTGATACGATGGGTTGCCCGCGATGGCCAATGGCAGCGCATCATCAGACAGCAGAGTCGTTAGAGGAATCTAAATGTGATTTGGTGACCGATCCATACCCGTGATCTTCATCATCCGAGCGAGCACGCTTGGATCCAGGCGCGAGGAAAGCCGCTTGGAAGTGTAGATCCGATTGATGAAAGTGGACTCTCGAAAGAGTCAGCTCCTCGTTGGACCACAAAAAAAACGAACACGCACACTGCCCAACATCGAAGCTGAGTTGGACGATTCGACATTACCATCATCAAATGGGTTCTGAAAAGAACCAGCCATTCTCAGAGATCAGGGGCCAAGGAAGAACTCGCTCACGATAGGCATTGATCGAATCATGAGCATGTTCCTCCACTTTTTGCGCCCGGTGAGCCGGATCCGCTGTGTTCTTACTTGTTGGCATCCAAAGGTATCACCGTGTTCCGAGTGCACGACCCCAACTTGGCCGCTTTTGGTGGCGGCAGATGCGTCCCTCTCTGTATACGGGTAGTTTACAGAGATGCGTCGGGTCCTGGACATCCGAATTAGTCTTGCAGCCCTCGGGTCTGAGGCAAAGTTGTACACGATCTTGCAAGACTTGACTTCGTTAGCATCTCCGATACGACAAGTAGGACATACACCTACGCATCTTTCGGCACGTCGTGATTCGACGACGCGCTTCGGAGGTTTCGAGATTAACGCCGCGGCAAGTATCTTGAATGGCCATTTCCAAAGCAGCGAGATCACATGCAGTGTCCCTGATGGAGAGATATCTTAATCGACGTGGACCGCAGACGACGGACCAAGCACCCATGATCATACAGAGAGCAGCATCGTGTAGCCTAAACTAGGGGAGACATTCTCTGATCTAATTTGACCAACAGCTCACCCAAAGGGTTGTCGTACCATCCGAGACGCGAGGCCTCTTTGAGCGGCGAACTTGATGTCTACGGTGTGGATGCGTGGTGAAACGAAGCCGGATAAGTAGGCGCATGGTAAGGAGGGTAGTAAAGCAGGGAGGGCAATACCACTGAGCGTAATTGTCCGACCGAGAGGGGTCGGTGGGGTTCCCCGGGTTGGGTTGTTTGTAGATGGCCCGTTGTCGCCGCTCGCGCGGATCACAGCGGTCGCGTGGGTTGACGACGGGGAGATACACGTATAGAAGGCCCCAGAAATACATGATAAAAACGATGAATGTGGGACGATACCGTGGGTGCAGGTCAAGATCACTGGGTCGGGTACAGTTGCTTACATGAGCGCACTTCAAGCTCCAATATTGGCGCTGCCATCCGTTTGGCACTCCCTGAAACACGCATCAAGATTCAATCTAGCTGGCAGAGTCACGACAGTGATATGAGCCGTGAGCGTTTACACCGACCATGGGGCCACCACACTATTCCTCCCTACCAGCCCTATACGCCCGGCTCGATCACCCTTGACATGTCACTTTTTCTTCGGCCAGGAACTGTTCTGCAAAACATAAAATCAACGTCACGCCGCAGATGAAACGGTGGCGGCTGATACGGCGTCTGTCCTACTGTCGATGTTGAATCATCATGTCAAGTTGAGTTTTTCATTCTCCTCTCAGGATATCCTTTGGCGGATATCGAAGCCAACTCCTGTTCAGTTGAGACGGCGCCTCGATCGCGACGACGTTCTTGACTCGATCCGGCTCTTGTCAATAATCACCGTCCCGATTAGGAGAGTAGCACGGAGGCTTGTAGGTAACGGATCACCTTCCGTGGCCAAACAACAGTGTTCTCTGACACTGTTCTACTCTTGACTGTGTAGCTCGCTTTCTGGAGGAACCTGCGAGCTTCAAGAGGACAGTGGTTTTGCAAGTCGTGAGACAGCAACCTTTATGGTACCTATTGAGTCGTTTATTGGGCATGCATCGCCTTCGCTACCTGACCGTCTTGTGGAGCTGATTGATATACCCCATACACATACAACGGTTCCTCCAGCAAGCGAGCTACATAACCGAGAGCAGATGTCATTTCCTCTTTATTTCTTGATTCATTTTTGGATGGCCCTGCTACTCGGTGAGGTATAAAGAGAGAGAGGGCCCTGGACTGCAATCTACCATTCTCTTCGTATCCGCGCTCTTACGCACTACGCAACGATGCTTCTGTCGAACACAAACACCATGCTTGTTCATGTAATCGTTCTCCTTGCTCTCGCGTTCTTTGCCTCTGCAGCGCCAGCCTTCGACCCAAAATGCCCCCCTTGTTTCGGTTTGTTTCTGTCCGGGTTTGTTTCTATGATGTCACGGCTGATGTATATGCATCCCTTCGCTCAGACCCAGGCAGCGGCAGTCACTAAGGATGTACAATGCTGCAGTGGAAAGGTGAAATGGGGCCCAAGACTGTCGATGAGGAGACGAGCAACAGTGGATTGCAGGTACAGAGTCATGGCAGATGTATAGGAAAATGCCAGTGTTTTGTGTCAAGTTGACACGAAGCACTGCGTCGGCAAATCAACCCGTGTTATCCTGTCACCCTCTCAGATTAGCGAAGTAACATAGCCTGCATTGAAGTTGAGCCCCTCAACCCTATAGGCTCTTGTCTTTTACGCCCAAGTCGGCTCAGACATTGTCATTTAAGCAGGTCGCATAACGCGGACCAATCTTCGTGCGCGGTAGTGATTGTCAGCACCCCCTTCGAGTCGCTGTCTCTCTCGAACACGAACTGGTCGTTCACATGGATCCACCTTGCTCCCGCATTTTTTGCCTCCGCTCCCCCGAAGCGTGAGTGATAAGAAGTTCCCCGAATGCTACAACGAAGATATAGCTTTTTCCTGCACGGATTTCATTTAAGTGAACGTCATGGAAGATGCAAGTGTTCTCCCTCGAACCAAGGATGACGATATGATGCGTGTGCCTGTAGAGTGTCCGTGATTCCATCAAGTCAGTGCTGCAGCCTTCGGGTCTGATCTCGCATGACTTCGTTAGCCTCTTCCATACGACAGATAGGATATACCGAATATATCCACTCACGAACACGGATGGTCCCTGGAAGGTCGCCCTAACGCACCTTGAACGTACCGCGGCAAGAAGTCACACTCGGGAACCCAGACGATGACTGTATGCTCGTCAGTTGAGTACCTCCATCCACTCTTCTCTGGTTTGACCGTCCTCACTGCCTTGCCAGGGCGGGAGCGCTTCTGGTGATACTCTGAATGAAGATGTCGAAAAGTGTCCCCGGTGACATGAACACATGGGTACAAGGATTCAAGGTGATGCTACTACACAAGTTTGGTTTGCTGCAATCGGTATGCAGTGAATTTCGTGGATTGGATTGTCATTGCGAGGGGGAAGAACTTACAGTCGCGCAGGTCACCAGATCAGTGTCACGTCACGCTCCGAATTCCTCCAAGTTCGTCGTCGTCGACTATCAGTCGATCGAAATAAGGGGACTGCGGAAACAGGACGAGTAAGGCATCCACCAAGAATAGATGAGAGCATTCACACACGGTCCTGGACGTCATAACTGATCTCTTTGTAGTGTCCCACGATCTAAATATTTTACAGGTTCCTGCGCTTCGAGCTGGTATACCCCGGGAACAACTCGGATGCTGAATTCATGATCTATTTCCTCACGTTGCACTTCGGACTCGGGGTAGAGCAGAGGATCATCCGGTGCGTCTGCTCCTTGTATTCCGAGCTTTCTCCTTACACCTACCTTTTGTATGCGCAGAGACGGTATAATCACCTCTCCCTTTGGTATGTGTTATTTTGGGAGGAGCATCACGCACGTCTGCTGGCGCACGAAACATGTCAAGTGGAGCCCTCGGTGGTCATTACGATCCAGGAAGTACGCTGGCATGGGTGATGTTATCCCAACATTGATGAACGCAATGAGAGGGTAGGTGACACTGTAGAATTCTTGCGATGAATGTCAAGGGCCTCAGATCGGGCCGGGTTGCCGATGCCTTCGTCTTGGTCGAGTTTTCAACATTCAGGGCTAATCGGCCCGGGAGATCTTCGATCCCCCCTTTTCAACGACATCAGTCTTCGAATTTCGGGAACTGTTCTAACCCGATTTCCGTAAATCACGCCCTGAGGACTGCTGCTTATTCGCTGCTAGTTGGGCTGTGATGCATGATGAAGCAAGATCTACGCCGCCCATAATATCGACGAACGTGTGGTTTCATGCAGGCACAATGCGTCACCCCGATCAAGCATCGGCGAGAAAGAATGTCCACCCTTTGTTGGATGTTGGAATGGGAATTGACTGTCTATTGATTCCTGAGGTTGCCTGTGGCACCGAACTCTGCGAGTGTTGAATCATTTGTCGTCGATCGAGAAGCTATTCGTCGATTTGAGATAGACGCTGGATGTTTCATGTGATCGATGAGTGTCACATGAAGGCCAATAAAGTCCGTTGCGGGTCTACAGTGGGTCATCAAAAAGGGCCGCAGTGCTCGATGTCGTTTTTAAGCCCAATCTCGGGTTCTTGCCACCTCACTACGTTACCCACCGCCACGGCGATACGATGGACAAGAGACAAAATACCGTCCCCGGTGAGTCTAAACTGGTCCGTTCTTTATCTCGTATCGATTATCGGCTTGGAAAGGGCCCAGCCTCGTGTTTGATGGGCCGCCGTGTACAGCATTGTTTGAAATTGATGAGTTGTTGTTTGCTGCGCTGGGATACCCGACGCGCCTTTCTCTTCCTTCCCTTTCGTACTGGCATAGCTTCGTCTTCATCACTTCACTTTGTTCATTTCTCTTTTCTTCTGAACCTTGGCCATGTCCACCACCGTGGCGACAGACTCCCAGAGCTTGTCCATAGGTTCGTCCACGTCCACGCCACAGACACCGTCCGGTAGCTCTCTCTCCTCTATATCGCTCTCTGCTTCCTCTCTCACCTCGGTCACTGACACTTCCCCAGCAACAACCAACACCCCTTCTCAGGCTACTACAACTAATCAGCCTACCTCTGCCGCCCCTACTTCTCCTGCTTCCCAGACCCCGGTCACTTCAACACCCCAATCGAGCCCTGCGCAAACGACTTCGGCGGCAGCTCAAACCACACCCACCTCGGACTCAAACCCCTCGTCCTCCAATGCGTCTCCCACCACTACACCATCAGCGTCTACCACAATTTCGTTTACGTCCCAGGTTGCGACAACCTTTTCGTATGTTCTCTTTTTTTTTTTTTTTTGTGTTAGATTCCACACCTTACCCTACGCTCCTCTTCTAGCTCGACAGATCCTGCGGGTTCTGTCGTCCTTATTACCAGTACCGTTCCCGAAGTCGTCACCTCAGCCGTCAGCTCGGGTACGACCACCACTACTTCTAACAACACCGGCGTCATCGTCGGCGCTGTCGTCGGTGGCGTTATCGGGGTGGCACTCGTAGCCCTCTTGCTCTTCTGCATACGGAAACGTGTCCGCAAAGACGAATTTGACGGCAACTTTGACCCCGACCGTGTCGTGGGACACACGGACTTTAGTGGTGGCACACTCCCCCATGTCGACCTCGCAGATGAAGTCACACCGTTCCCACCCTCTCAACCCTTTACCGACCAAGGCAGTTCGAGCATGCGCCAGTATGGCCAGTCACCGTATATCCCTGTGACATCGTCGAGTCACCCCAGTGCCGAGTTTTACCCACCTGGGACTGTGGGTGCGGGCCCATCGGTCGATGGACAGCCTCGATCCCCACCTCTGGGTCCTCATGTGCCTGCGGCGAACATGTTTGGCACTGGTCCTGTGGACTGGTATACTCCTCGCCCAGGGGCGTCTCCGCCACCTTCGACTTCGACCGCGAGCAATACCACATCATCGGCGCG
Source organism: Boletus reticulatus (assembly GCA_038093535.1). Lineage (NCBI taxonomy): Eukaryota > Fungi > Basidiomycota > Agaricomycetes > Boletales > Boletaceae > Boletus > Boletus reticulatus. Next base: position 64,422 of record JBBPSJ010000135.1, read on the forward strand.
GGCAGCCAAGGAACGGGAAGCGATGGGACGGGCTGCTCAGGGCAGAGGGTTGTCGTTGTCAGCGCCGCAAGAGGTCGCCGAGGGCAGCGGGGATGTCGTCGTGCATCAGGATGCCGGTAGGGCGCCGATCGAAGAACATGCGCCACCGAGGGAAATTCCGCCTGCCTACGAGTCAATTCGGCAGGATTAAGGGGTTGATTCGTGTCAGTCTGTTTTCCCTTGTCATCCACGAGGCCGACTGTCGTCCATTGACCTCGCTTGTGCTTGCCGTTTGCTGTTGCTTTGCACGGTGATTGTGGGTTTCTGTGTTGGACACTTGCCTTTCTTGTTGACTTGACCCATGGTTGGGAAGGACTGATGAATATCTTGCGCAGACGCTATTCCCTCATGGTCTCGACACACGGAAATACGTTTCATGTGCCATACGTTTATCTCCAGAGATGCCCATTTTGTTTCTTCCTACGTTGTCACATGCTTACGCCCCACGACGCCTCTATCCTACCTTAGCATATCCCCGAAAACCGGTTTAGATCCTAGTCTCTCTTTTGCACCAATGTACATCCCCCGTTGAGAGCGCATTTTTATGTTAAAGCTGTCTTGTTCGTTTCCTTTCGCCGAGTCGGTTGTGTCGGCTATGACGACCCTGGACAGCGATCAAAGTCGGTTTGATTCTCCAGACCCCGGATAACAAGTCGCGGTGAGAGTTTGAGAATTTGAGAACGATGGCTACCCGATATGAATGTGCTTGCACGACCCCCAGTTTGATCGGCGTTTTGTGGGCGCAGGCCAGTCATTGATCGCCGTTCGCCACATCGTGGTATGGACAGCTCACCGTGCTCTTTCGGCGCGATTGCGATACGTGTCAATGGACGTGTTGGCATGACAACACCCGTTGCATTGAACAAGGTCGCATTTGTCCACTGCCAAGCTCCCTAAGTGTACTAGCTTGCGGCGGATCAATACCACCAGTCCTCACAGCGGTCCTGTCATCCAATTGCAATGCAAAACCAGTGTGAACTAGACGCCAGAATCCCCACGCGTTGAATATACGACAAGGTCGACTCTCAGGCTTCGTCCACGATGTCCCACACTGGGTGTAAAGACTATCCCAACACCATGGGGTGCCGCCATCATTATCATTTATAGGGGATGATTCTCCCGACGCGATGATGAGTCGTGTTTCCCCACGACATGGAACCGTACATCTACGGCCTATGCACCGGTCGACTCTCTCAACAACTCTGTACGACCGACACACGTCACGTTCCATCTTGCACACACAAGAGAGTTCACTCACCCCGCGTCAGCTCGTACGCTGCAAACGTACTCCCAGCAGCCGGTATGCTGTGTGCAGTGCCCATGACCTCCGTTCAGATAGCTCCGACCCGAATGGGGTACTTACCTCCGGATTACTGTCACGACAGTGTGGGTACGACAAGCACAAGCGAGGACGGGAAAGAGGAGGACGCACATGACGGACTCAATCCCCTAAAGAGTCCCTTGCTGGACACACCATCTCGATCGATACAGCGCTCCAAGACGACGAACAATGAAACGAGACCTACAATCCACCTTCAGATATAATTGCTCCGAGTTCTTTGTTGATGTACGTCCATGGACGGGATGTCGGTGGCGTTGGCCGTAGCTGGATGCGGGATTTGATGACATCTGGAGGGGTGGAGGTCAGGGAGGGGCAACCTGGCGAACGAGGCGTCGCACCGAGAGGATAGGACGAAAGCCAATATGCAATCTATTTGATGTATGAACAACATGGAACACAAATGATGGGAATTCGTTATACGAACCCCTCCGGTTGACCCGCTCGCGAGAAGGGCCCATACGGGTACCTGTTGTCCATATATCCCTTGGAATTTCCGTTTCGAGAATTCAAATGCTACGATGATGCGAGATGTTGATTTGAGGTTAAACTGTAAACACCATCGTTACCGGATCACAGGGACAGGTCCTCACCTGAGTAGAACCTGATGGCGCAGTTGATAGTCTTTTCCAGCGATGATAGGCAACATGCTCACCCAGCGTATGCGGGTATTTCTCGTGCCACAGTCACCTAATATCCCACTCGTAGTTAGCACATGACATGCCAGCGGGGGACCACTATGTGAGTGAACTTGGAAGAAGAAAAGCTTACCCAATAGCCTCTCATGATCCCTTTTTTAAAACCCCATTCCCTCCACATCTCTCTTGCGACGGTCCGGAGCCGTTTGTCACTCGCAGAACCGTATTGACCTTGCATCCTCACTTTGAACATTTCGACTGTGAAGCATGAGGAGGTCAAGCGACATACAGGGCCACGACCGAACGACCAACCAGGGCTCGCGAGAATAGCATTGACAGCGCCGGCCATACCGCCCGCGAGGGCAATTTGCTGGATACTCAAATCAGGAAAGGGAGAGACGACTCGTTTCGACGCTGCATATGCAGCGAAGAGAAGGGAGTTGACGCCAGCGATACCGACGAGCGGACTAGCCATGCCTGACGTCCACGTGAGAATGCTATCATGGGCGATCTAGACGGGGTGCGAACCTTTGTACAGCGCAAAAAAGCCTTCTTTCCGAACTGTCTGCACGAGGATGTCCATGGGCCCTTTCTACCATCCAGTGAGATCTCGACGACGCGACAAGTAGAACACATGGAAGGATCCGCGACTCACAAACATTCCTTCTGTATGACCAGCACTAGAATCAAACAGAGGTACGCGGTAAGAAGAGAACCGAACGTACTGGGCGCAATTTGTGCGCGGGTCTTGACTGTATCGAGAGGTTGACCGACGAGCACCTGCGCAGCGCCTCCGAAACTACCCGCGACGAGATCGTTGACGGTGGAGGCATATGGACTTGACATGATGAGTGACGAGCGTAGTCCGTCCGACGTCTTGCGCGATGCTCAGTGCTCAGAAAAGCGTTGACGGCTAGAGCTCAGTGAGAGACTTGTGTGTGTGGCAACATCTGTGACGAGTCGCAATCCTCACACGCTGATGACGTTAGGTCTTTGATCAAGTACATGCATGTCTCCGGGTTAGACTATGGATTCTACCAATGCGACAATGCGATGGCGCAAACAGCAATCGTCAGTTACTGATTGGCGGCGGGCACCAGTACGTTCTTTCGTTCTTGACCATCAGTGCAAACGTTGAGGACGACGCACTGATGCCTACCATCCTTAACGAGCCGAAGAGGGTTGTCCCACTCCCAAGATGTCTTTCCGTGATGGATTGGTGGTGAAGTGCTATGAAATTCGAGGTTTAACTGATCCCCAACATGAAGAAGATTCGACAGTGGAGGGTGAAAGTAGGTAGCATGCCAACGAGATACTCAATCTGAGTGGGAATAAACGCGGCGGTAGCCTCGAACGACATTAGACTCACGCGACGTCAGCTGCGCGTTATGGTTGGTGCAATGCATTGCGGGGGAGGTCACCCTTGCCTCTTGATCTGACGTCTTTACAGAGCAAGAAAGAAGAACAGCTGGTTCTTTTTCCAGGAAGAACCCGTCGAGTCGTCCAAGTCAGTTATCCTCGATGGTGGGCAATGTGCGCTTCTCTTTTGTATATCCCAACGAGACAACACCGACGAACGGATCGTTATCGTTGGAGTAGCCCTGACGGCAGATCTACAGATCTATCACACAGGCTGTCTCGTGCCTGACTCTAACGATCCCAACGATCTTCAAATTCGAAAGAGTGAAGGACATGCAGTCCCGTGTTACGCATAAGTTCGTACTCCATTTGTACCTGGACTTGGCCGGGTGTGATCGATGGTTAACAATGTTGAGAATAAACACAAAGATCAGTATTTTCTTCCTTATCTCGTGTTGGGGAAAGGACACTGAACGAACGAACGAAAACTATACTGTTATGAACAAAGAATGTAGGAGAAGGTATATAGCAAGGAAGTTTACCTCCAGTCTGCTTCCTACCCGACTGGAGGATTCAAAGGATGACGCGGTGTCGAAAACAAATGTAGCGTACAACGTAGTATGTACTCGTCCGTAGGGTGCACCCTCTTGCCGCCGATTTCAGCTAGGTTGGCATAATATTTCAGCTCCAGTGCAGTCTTGTAGCGCTTAAACAGGAGGAGGCTGGCACTAATGATGGAAAGCGCTGTATTAGCCATGATGTCACATACACAAACCCGTGCAGAGACTGACTATTCGGCGGGGGCAAGAAGGGGGGTTCTCTTGGGGAGGAGCAGCAAAGGCAACGAACGCAAGAGTAAGGAGGACGTATAGGCGAACAAGCATGGCGCTCGTGTTCGAACTTGTTTTGGAAAGAGACATAGTTCAAGTTGTATGGCGTAGAAGAGGGGAGATGTCACTGGGGTATCAGAGCGTTCTGGCCTCCCTCTTTGTACCCTGACGCGGCGCTGTGGACCTGTGCACAAAAAATAAGCGTGCTGTAGATCTCCTGCCGGGGAAATGTTTCATTTGTCCAACGGTACCCGCGTTCGTGTCAGGCGCCACCGTCGACGGTTAGTTGGATGGCATTTTGGCTAAGTACGATGGCAGGATCCACCAGAGTTATACATACAGACTTTACTTGCCAGCGAGACATGCCATGACAACTTCAATTGGGCCGCTGGGCGCGTTCTCCGAGCCTAATGAAGAAAGTAGTAAAGGACGATTTATGGACGCGGGGCCTGAGGATGGACCTTTACCTGAACACCTGCACTGCATCACAAATTCTTTGTCGATCAATGGCAATCGGGTGGTGATTATTGACAGGAGCATCCGAACGGACCAGAATGTTCGCCATCATTCTGAAACACGTTTCAGGTTTCTATGACAGTGAAAGCTGTCGATGTGTCAGATAGGCTCAGCAATGTTGCTTACATTTCAAGGCTGGTCTAGGCCGATGGGCCCACCGCTTCTAGAATGGAATAAATTGTCTTCTCGGGTTCGTACCTGCCTATAGACTATCAACGCATTATTCCTTCTCTTCCTCGTTCAAACGACCTTCGGGAGCTGTCTGATGAAATTTTTTTTTGGTCTGATGAATCAATGGAACAAGACCGTGACAAAGCATACGTACATATGATTTGCATGCATAGCACCCGAGCTACACCTTGTTCAGTATCCGTGATAATGCACGCTCTCCGGCATGCGAAGTGGACCGAGTCGAGCACCACGTTTGATCCGACGTCATCCTGATTGCACCCGTGCAGTCGACAAACGTCCAAGTTTTCACGGCATGGAAGTACGCAAGCCGTGCGGCACCACATGGATCCGAGGTATACATATACCCCTCTGAAATTGATCTTCAACATCAATTCAACATCCCAACACTCACACGATCGACGTTGACTTACACACGCACCAGACTTATCTTTAATCTTGCCATGTCGTTCGACACCACGATACCGAAGACGCAAAAGGTATGGATGGTCATGAGGCAGGGTAAACCCCAGGCAGCGTTGGAGTTCAAGACGGACGTACCAGTCCCGAAGCCAAAGCCCGGAGAAGTGCTCGTCAAAGTACGCGCTGCGGGGTTCAACCCAGTGTGCGTCCATCTTTCCTTCCGTCTACATTTTTATACGTGCTGACATTGCGCCTCTCTGTTCTGCGTCGGTTGGATCCTTCACAGAGGGTGGAAAGTCATGGGCTCGCTGCCGAGTGCCTTGTCGAAGCGACCGCACCCCGCAGAGCACGATCTCGCAGGCGTCATCGTCGACGCAAACGGCACGTCTTTTTCCAACGGAGACGAAGTCATTGGTTACATTCCCGTCTGTACGTCTCATCCTCTGACCGCTCTCTTTCTTCACGATGCTCATCCTGGCGCGACAGTCCTCCAGTTTAGCTCCCGTCAAGGTGCTCTCGCTCAATACGCCACTCTTCCCGTGGACCACGTCATACTCAAACCCGCCAAACTGTCCTGGGAAGAAGCAGCTGGCCTCCCACTCGCAGCACAGACGGCGGTCCAGTGCCTTCGTCTGGGGGGATACGACCCCACCCGTTGGCTCGCGCTGAACTCCGAATCCAAATTCACCCCACCGCCCTCCGACCAAGAAACGATTCTCATCAACGGAGGGTCTACCGCGATAGGCATCTACGCGATCCAGCTCGCCAAAGCCATGTCGCTCAACGTGACCGCGACTGCATCGGCGCGAAACGAGTCGTTTGTGCGCGGCGTCGGTGCAGACAAGTTTATCGATTACACTGCCCGACCGCTCGTCGAGCAGCTCTCTGAAGGTCCAGAGCCGCGGTTTTGCATGATCTTGGACGCAGCGGGGTTGTCGGACACGGGGTTGTATGCCCATTCAGCGGCATATACGAAAAAAGGGGGCGCGTACGTGACGACCGGCCTGACCCCTGATAAGAGCGGGGTGATGTGCTTGGTGGCACGGTGGGCGGGTGTCGTGTTGAGACCGTCCCTTCTGGGAGGTACACCGACGCCGTGGAAGTGGGTTTTCTTGTCGGGTGGGACGTGTGACGCGTGCTGACTTTTCCTCCTTTGTGTAGGATCGTGCATGTGGTGAACATAAAGGAGGACATGAAGATGTTGTGTACCTTGATCGAACGAGGTGGGTTCTTGATTTTGACAACGTCAATCCATGTCATTGACGTGGTGTCAATAGGTGCACTGCGTCCGTACGTAGACTCGACGCACGACTTCGGAAATGCACTGGATGCCTATGAGAGGATAATGACGGGTCGAGCCACCGGGAAGGTGATCGTCAAGGTCGAGTGACGAGCCTACACTTCTTTTTTCTCTTCTCCTTATGGACCACCCTCTATGTATCTTATAATACGATGTATACATATATTCAACCTTCTTTTTCGAGACCACTGGAACGCGTGTCAATTCAGAATTATGGCAAAGACAGAGTACAGCGACGAGTAAACCCTAGTCCATAGTGACGCCTTTTCCTCTGAGATCGTGCTTGGCGGCGTTGATTTCCTGCATACGTGTCCATGAACGACAGCGAGACAAGACAGGGTTGAACGCCTCACTTGGAGCAGTTCGTGATACGCGTCGGGACAGTCTTGAAACGTGAACAAGCCCCAGCCGAGCGACGCGAGCGAGTAGGACCCGAAAGACACGAGCAGCCACCACGGAATCTGGCATCGTTGAGTGACGAGTCGGACCTGGGACTGCAAGCATACGCACGACGGGTACGAGTTGGGCGACGAGGTCGGGGTCGAAGAGGGGAATGGGGAGGATGGAGAACAGGACGAGGAGGTAGAGGAGGATGGAGAAGGAGGCGTAGACGGCGACGCGGTGTGCACGGGCCATGATGGATATTGGGGGAGATGAGTCGTGTTTGTCAGTGTTTACATTAGTCCTCCAAGGACTTACTCTCGACCGCTCTGAGCACTTTTCGGAATCAACTCCCAGAGTCCCCACTTTCTCATTGTCAACACTTTACAGTAACATGACTCTCACTCAGCGATTATTTAATATCTACGACAGTGACAGCACCATTTTCGATAGCATCCTTGTTTTGCGAATCCGTGTCAATATAGACCAGTTTGCCTCTCACGCCATCCAACACCGATCTCTGCTCGTGGTGGTGCGCGATTGGAGACATGTCCCAGTGATCCAGACGTGAGAACCGGCCCAAAGTAGCAAAGCAGTGATCTGCTTGGGTAGCGTCGATCGTGAATTTCACGACGCCATGCCTAGCGTTGTCTGTGCATGTATGTCTCCTCACAAACAACCCCCTCGCATACCCATCATCCGTGATGTCGTAGTATACGTTGCAAAACGTGAGGTCATCGTGATCATACACGTTGCCTCGCAAGATAAGATGGTGCCACTTGATGCGAGCGGGCAACACTTTGTCCGGGGACGGCTTCTGCAGTACCAAGTCGATGCAGACGGATCTGAAACACCCGTACCTTGCTTTTCGTTCTAGATATGTTATAGTGGTGGCCCCAGTAGTGGTGTCGACAGCGGTGTTTCGCATAATGGCAAAAATCTGGTTTCTGCTTGGGAACACCACCTCGTGGGTGAGACGAAGGACGCCCCTCTCGTTTCCAACAGGGCGCTGATCGTCAGGGAGAGTGAAGACTTGTATGATAGTGTCACGATCTCCGAACAGCCCGAAATAGTCATGAAATACGATTATATGCGTATTTGTGGGCACGATTTGAACATCATCGACTTTCCTAGCTCCGAATCGAGACCGTGCTTTATCCTAGTAATCAACGAGTCATGGCGCAACTGACACGACCCCTGGTGGAACCACGTACCCGTGCGATGCGGAACTCGGGAAATTCGTAGAATGTGCGGGTTCGTGTGTCGAATATCAACGATTGGTGCGGTATCGAGATGAACCGTGAGCATACAGACAGTTCCTGTCCATTGTCCAGCTCAGGCTCTTTGTCGACCTCTGATACAGGAATATCCCAGGTAGCAGTGTCACACACCGCACCAGACACTGTTTGCATCATGATGGCGTCAATCTTCAGACAAATTCTACATCTCAAACATTCGCTATAGGACGCTTGGAAATGAGGTTGGAGTACAACCGTGGAGGATCGTCCATGCTCATCAGCACGTAGACGATCCACTGTCCTTGGTCTGACGTCGCTAGGCACTGGTCCCAAGCAACAATCTTTTTCGATTGCTCCCGTATGTCCTGCGGTGGGCGTGTCTGCGCGTCCGAGTCCGCGTGGACGCGGGTGTCATACAAGACGAACCGCCGAGCTGCTTGGCACACGACGAGCCATCTCCCGCCGACGAGGTGACGATGTTTTGTGACCTGTCCTTCAAAGGGGACTCTAACGCGCGAGATGGTGCGTACTAAATCTTGCGTCGTCCACGACTTGTCCAATCGCTCCGATTTGGCGAACGCACCCTCAAAGGGGACCGTAGGGTACGGTCCAGGGGGACGAAGAAAGCGTGCATTCGCATACAGGGCCCTCCAAATGGCCGGATCGTGCGTGAGGGTGCAAAACCACTTTGAAACCTGGCACAGAGCAAAGACGGGTGAATACCATTTCGGCAGATGCGAAAACGAGTTTACCGTGCGCCATCGGACGACGTCTAGAGGGGTCGTGTGGCAGAGAATCTCGGTAATGAGTTCTGCTGGAAGTAGGCACTGGCTGGGCATGTCTTCTGTCGAAACCAAGAACCTTTAGGGGCATGTTTGTCGGTGTTACGCCAAGAATATGAACTGCTGGCCCAGTCACTGACAACCAAATGCCAGTGGCCGCAGCGCAAGTACCACGAACTTGAGATGCCGCGCTGTCGAATGGAAGACATTCTCCAAAAACTGAGTATCTTCCTTCCATTAAGTAACTAATCAAACATGCCTACAGTCATCTAGATAAGTGCCCTGCAGCACAACTACCCTGCTACACTTGCAACGCGACATATCAGTCCTTTTTTCCCCCTTTGCTAACATGAAGCAGGGCCCTGTCCCGAAAGAAATGTAAGGCGTCTTCGGACTTTAATCCTCGCCCCCAAAACGCTCAGGCGTATGCCAGGGTTTGTAGTATGTAAATGGGTTGCTACTATGTAGCTAAATCGATACTGTTGGGACCTATCAACACCGTCCTTCTCCCGGGTCTTGCCTTTTTACCGTGCGGCAGCATGACGAGAAAGGTGAGTCAGCAGAAGCACAGAAACATGGAACACACGTTTGAATTTGCCACATTCGAGTCATTCCTTCACAAGATACTTTACATTGCACCCTTATTCGATCTCGACGACGACAGCAGCATTTTCGACAAAATTAGCATACTCATCCTGAGAGTCCGTGTCAATATAGATCAACTTCCCTCTCACGCCGTCCAACAACAATCTGTCATTCGCAACACCCTTGAGGTGATTGATTGGAGACACAATGTCGTCCCACTCCCCCGCACGCGAAAATTGGCCTAGGTAAGCAGAGCAGTACTCGTGGGCGTCGACCGTGAATTCCACGACGCCAATCCTGCTGTTCTCTGTGCAATTAGGGTTCCTCGTGAAAGATCCCCTCGCATACCCATCATCGGTGATATCATAGTACGCGTTGCAAAAGGCGAGGTCATCGTTAAACGGCACGTTACCGGCGTGTACAAGAATATGGTGCCGCTTGATGAGAGCGGGCACCACATTGTCTGGGGACGGCGTCTTCAGTATCAAGTAGGTGCAGACGGATATGAAACTGCCGTGCTTCGGGTGCCGTTCTAGAAACCTCATGCTGGCGGTCCCAGTAGTGGAGTCAACAACGGAATTTTGTATAATGGCAAAGTGCACGTCTCTGTCTGCGATCGTTCCCTCGTGAGTGAGGCGAAGGACATTCCTGCCAGTTCCAGCAGGGCGCGGATCATCAGGAATGATAAAGGCTTGTACGACGGTGTTGGAATCCCCTGTCGGACTGTAAAAGTCTTGAAAAACGATGACGTGCGTGTTTGTAGGGATGACATGATTGTATTCGGGTTTCTGAGCACCGAACAGGGACCGTGTATCATACTAATGATCAATGAGTCATGGAACATAAACAACCCTCACAGCATACCAGCGCGACGGAGAACTCGGGAAATTCGTGGAATGTGCGGGTTCGCGTGTCAAATATCAAGGATTGATGGGGCATGAAAAGGAACCGTGAGCGTGCAAACAGGTCCTGTCCATTGTCCAGCTCGGGGTCGTCATCCGGCTCTGATACGGGAATGTCCCAGGTGACAACGTCACACACTGCACCAGACTCCGCATCCAATCGAAATTCCAAAAGCGTCCTATGGGATTGTAAAAAATCAGTCTGAGGATCGATACGATGGGGACGTACAACCGTGTGGGATTGGCTGTGCTCATCAACACATAGAGGATGCACTGTCCTTGGTCTGACGTCGCTAGGCACTTGTCCCATCCAATAATGTTTTCCTCTTGTTCCCATATGACCAACGGTTGTTGCACCCGTGTTTCTGCATCCCTGTGGGTGTCATACAATACGAGCCGCCGGTCTGCTTGGCACACGACGAGCCATCTCCCGCCGACAAGGTGACGATGCTTTGTAACCCATCCATCGAAGGGGATTCTGACGCGTGACGTGGTACGTAGACCCTGCGTGGTCCACGACTGTGCCAATCGGGTCGACTTGGCCAATGCATTCTCAAAAGGGACTGTAGGAAACGGTCCAGGGGGACGGAGAAAGCGTGCATTCGCATAAAAGGCCGACCAAATGGCCGGATCGTGCGTGACGGTGCCGAACCACTTTGAAACCTGGCACAGAGGGCACAGGGGGATACCAAAAGGTCGTCACTGTGATTTGCCTAACTCACGAGAAACAAGCTTACCGCACGCCATCGGACAACGTCTAGAGGGCTCGTGTAGCAAAAGATCTCGGTAACGAGCTCTGCAGGGAGGACGCACTGCAAGTCGGTCATGTTAAAGGTTGAGGGCCCTTATGCTTGTTGGTGTTTTCGTGCAACTCCTAACATTCGACACATTTCACTACGGTTAAATATCCAAGAAAACGCATGGATCACCCTTACACATGTTTATAAAAAAAGTACCACCTCTCCGCCTTGGCCCTTGCAGAACTCTCTAGCTCGGTATACGTCCCACTCTTGAGACACCATGATGTTTCTGAATATACCATCCTCCTTTTGGATCAAGTTGAGTGGTGTGTCGAATTTTGATGATCGACAATGGCACTTGCCAACTGCCCGTCCTGCCCAACAGACCTAGTATTCGTCCCCTCGCATCGAGACATTCTTCAATACTGGCGGAAGCTCTGGGGCATACTTGGCCACCAAATCCTCGCTGTTCGAGCCCGTGCTCGAGGGCCAGTACGCAGGTGGGCGAGTTTCAAAAACGAGCGTCGGGGGGAGATGAGTCGTGTTTGTCATTGTTTACATTAGTCCCTGACCACCAGCAACCGTTGTCGCGGAGAGGGAGGAAGCCGTCATGCTTCCAGAGCTGCTTCCCAGCAGCGTACCGCAACGCACGTTTAGCCTCTGTCGTCGCTCGTATGACTGCAGTGGGGATAGACACCGACCGTCACCCGACCACAGTTTCCTCTCCGCTGCATATGCCACGACTTTCAAGGTTGTCAAGGAATCAAATGAATCCCAGAGTCACCACTTGCTCATTGTCATACCCAAACGACCGAGAATAACCTGAACATTACAAACCATGAAACAACATGAATTTCACTCGGCGACTAGTCAATATCTACGACAATGACAGCACCATTTTCGATAGCGCCATTGTAGGCATCCTCGTTTCCCGAGTCCGTGTCAATATAGACCAGTTTGCCTCTCACGCCATCCAACACCAATCTCTGCTCCGCGTAGTCGTTGTGGTGCTCGATTGGAGATACGATATCATCCCACTGGTCCTGACGTGAGAACCGGCCCAAAGTAGCAAAGCAGTGATCTGCTTGGGTAGCGTCGATCGTGAATTTCACGACGCCATACCTAGTGTTCTCTGTGCAATAATTACTCCTCGTAAACAAGCCCCTCGCATACCCATCATCGGTGATGTCGTAGTAAGCGCTGCAAAACATGAGGTCATCTTCAGCGTACACGTTGCCTTGCAAGTTAAGATGGTGCCACTTGATGCGAGCGGGCAACACTTTGTCCGGGGACGGCTTCTGCAGTACCAGGTTGATGCAGATGGATCTGAAACTCCCGTGCCTTAGGTTTCGTTCTAGGTATGTGATAGTGGTGACCCCAGTAGTGGTGTCGACAGCGGTGTTTCGCAAAATGGCAAAAATCGAGTCTCTGAGTGGGAACATCCCCTCGTGGGTGAGACGAAGGACGCCCCTCCCATTTCCACCAGGGCGCTGATCGTCAGGGAGAGTAAAGACTTGTATGACGGAGTCACGACCTGCGAGCAGCTTGAAGTAGTCATGATAAACGATAATATGCGTATTTGTGGGCACGATTTGAACATCATCGACTTTCCTAGCTCCGAATAGAGACCGTGCTTTATCCTAGTAATCAACGGGCCATGGCGCAAATGACACGACTCCTGAATGAACCACGTACCCGTGCGATGCGGAACTCGGGAAATTCGTAGAATGTGCGGGTTCGTGTGTCGAATATCAACGATTGGTGCGGTATCGAAATGAACCGTGAGCGTGCAGACAGCTCCTGTCCATTGTCCAGCTCAGGCTCTTTGTCGACCTCTGATACAGGAATATCCCAGGTAGCAGTGTCACACACCGCACCAGACTCTGCGTCCAACCTCATTTCTAGAAGCGTCCTATAGTGGATGTTTGAGTTATAGAACTTCTGAGGATTGACACCAAGCAAACGTACAACCGTGGAGGATCGTCCATGCTCATCAGGACGTAGACGATCCACTGGCCTTGGTCTGACGTCGCTAGGCACTTGTCCCAAGCAACAATCTTTTCCTCTTGCTCCCATATGACCAGCGGTTGACGTGTCTGCGCGTCCGAGTCCGCGTGGACGTGGGTGTCATACAAGACAAACCGCCGAGCTGCTTGACACACGACGAGCCATCTCCCGCCGACGAGGTGACGGTGCTTTGTGACCTGTCCTTCAAATGGGACTCGTACGCGCGAGAAGGTGCGTAAATCTTGCGTCGTCCACGACTTGTCCAATCGCTCCGACTTGGCGAACGCATCCTCAAAGGGGACCGTAGGGCACGGTCCATGGGGACGAAGAAAGGGAGCGTTTGCATAAAAGGCCTTCCAAACGGCCGGATCGTGCGTGAGGGTGCAAAACCACTTTGAAACCTGACATGGAGCAAAGAGGGGTGAATACCATTTCGGCAGATGCGAAAATGAGCTTACCGCGCGCCATCGGACGACGTCTAGAGGGGTCGTGTGGCAGAGAATCTTGATAATGAGCTCTGCTGGAAGGAGGCACTGGCTGAGCATGTTCGAAACCAAAGAACCTTTAGGGGTATATTTGTTGGTGTTCATGTAACCTCCCCTCGGCTAAGAACCAACACCAAAAAAGAATTGCTGTCAAAGATCACTTGCTGCCACTGGCAACCAAATGGCCGCAGCTCCGAGTTAAGCGCAACGAACTGAAGACACACTCCAAAAGCCTGCTACAACCCTCGTCGGGTGAGTACCACATGCATCCTATAGTCATCTAGGAAAGTGCTCTGCAGCACAAACCCTGCTACAGGTTGCTACTAGCTACCTGCTGTTAGGATGTATCAATTCCATCCTTCCGATCCCAGGTCTTGGCTGGTCTCATCATTTGTGATTTCATTCATCGAGTTTAAATAATATTTATACAAGGCTAATTGACCGAGGTAGCTGACCGCGTGCGCCATGCCTTCGCCGGCGCGCCACTTTGCCACCTCCTATTGGCTTAGTCACCCCATCCTGGCGGAATTTCAGAACGGGGAGCTCCAGTCGCCTCCTCAGTTCTCTCCTCATCCTGCCAGGTGGGTATCCCTCTTCATAAGCGGGCTTTTCCTGAGTTCTCATCTCATCCTGCCAGGGAACTCGGACGTTTTCGCTTATTATTGTCGTTTTCACTCCCATCGCTTTCGCTCATGTCAGATCATGCCGGCCCATCGTCACAAACCCTCTCTTCTGGATCGGATAACAGAGGGTCCACATCAGTCATCTCTCAGCAGGCCCTCGACGTTGTCGACAAATATAGACGGGGTGGAGAAACGAAGGCACGAGCGATTCTTGCCATACAGACCTTACTCGGGTCCCAAGAAGAGACGACTCAAGACGAGCGAGCAGAATCGCTTGCCGTCTACATTGAATTGCTCGACGAATCAGATCGGGTTAGTCGCGAGGCAGGAGGACGTGGCAGAGAACAACAGTCTTCTGCGTCGACTCCCGCTCGAGGTGCGGATCGGTCCCAAGGTCAGCCCAGTAACCGAGGTCGATCCTCCTCTCCTTTCATCACATCCGGCACTCGAACTCGCGCATCCTCTTCCTCTGACGAAGAACCCGAAAGACAGTCGAAGCGAAGAGCCGTCGACGAATCCATGTTCCCTTGGGGAGAGGATACTCCCCGATCTAGGGCCCAACTCGATCCCGAGCTCCAACAAATTCTCGCCCTTCTCGACAACTACGCTGCCGACCCAAGGCATGTCGTCCACAAATTGCGCATGTCTCGTGACTGTCCCGAGTTCCCTGTCGACCAGTGGCTCAACATCATTAAGGGACAGCCAGTCGATCTCACCAAAGTCCTTGGGGCTCAATACTCGACTGAAGTCGATGCGAAGCAGACGCAAGATGTTGGGGACATGTTCCAAATTGCGGTCCGACTTCCAAAACAGTCCCGCGCGATTAGAAACCATGGAGATTGGGTCGTCGCTTTCCAAGCAACCGCAGATGCCACTGCCTTTGCTTTCCCGGCTCGGCGAGAGGAGTATGTCAAGTACCAACGCTACATCACTCGACTCTTCGCGTCCTATCAACCCCACCATCATGCCCAAATCATCGAACTTGACAAAGCCGTTCGCCTTCGAGCCGCCAATCAAAAACACCTTCGCCTCCATCACTTTGCCGACTTTTTTGACCTCCGAACCATCTTCCTCGACCCGAATGGTATGGGTCCCAACTCCGGAGAGGGAGGATCTGCTCGGGGCGTCAGAACCGGACGAAGAAATGTT